>CM037865.1:17719672-17948532 GCA_021292105.1 Anadara kagoshimensis
TTTTAGTCTGTAACGACTTATCTCAATGCCACTTATTCCCTCAGGGTATGTCAGTCTGTAACGGCTTACCTCAATGCCACTTATTCCCTAGGTGTATGTCAGTCTGTAACCACTTACCTCAATGCCACTTATTCCCTCAGGTGTATGTCAGTCTGTAACGACTGACCTCAATGCCACTTATTCCCTCAGGTGTATGTATGCTGTCCTATTTTAGTCTGTAACGACTTACCTCAATGCCACTTATTCCTTCAGGTGTATGTCAGTCTGTAACGACTTACCTCAATGCCACTTATTCCCTCAGGTGTATGTCAGTCTGTAACCACTAACCTCAATGCCACTTATTCCCTCAGGTGATGTATGCTGTCATATTTTAGTCTGTAACGACTTACCTCAATGCCACTTATTCCCTCAGGTGTATGTCAGTCTGTAACGACTGACCTCAATGCCACTTATTCCCTCAGGTGTATGTCAGTCTGTAACGACTTACCTCAATGCCACTTATTCCCTCAGGTGTATGTATGCTGTCATATTTTAGTCTATAACGACTTACCTCAATGCCACTTATTCCCTCAGGTGTATGTCAGTCTGTAACCACTTACCTCAATGCCACTTATTCCCTCAGGTATGTCAGTCTGTAACCACTTACCTCAATGCCACTTATTCTCTCAGGTGTATGTATGCTGTCATATGTTAGTCTATAACGACTTACCTCAATGCCACTTATTCCCTCAAGTGTATGTCAGTCTGTAACCACTTACCCCAATGCCACTTATTCCCTCAGGTGTATGTCAGTCTGTAACCACTTACCTCAATGCCACTTATTCCTTCAGGTGTATGTCAGTCTGTAACGACTTACCTCAATGCCACTTGTTCCCTCAGGTGTATGTCAGTCTGTAACGACTTACCTCAATGCCACTTATTCCCTCAGGTGTATGTATGCTGTCATATTTTAGTCTGTAACGACTTATCTCAATGCCACTTATTCCCTCAGGTGTATGTCAGTCTGTAACGACTTACCTCAATGCCACTTATTCCCTCAGGTGTATGTATGCTGTCATATTTTAGTCTGTAACGACTTATCTCAATGCCACTTATTCCTTCAGGTGTATGTCAGTCTGTAACGACTTACCTCAATGCCACTTATTCCCTCAGGTGTATGTCAGTCTGTAACCACTTACCTCAATGCCACTTATTCCCTCAGGTGTATGTATGCTGTCATATTTTAGTCTGTAACGACTGACCTCAATGCCACTTATTCCCTCAGGTGTATGTCAGTCTGTAACGACTTACCTCAATGCCACTTATTCCCTCAGGTGTATGTATGCTGTCATATTTTAGTCTATAACGACTGACCTCAATGCCACTTATTCCCTCAGGTGTATGTCAGTCTGTAACCACTTACCTCAATGCCACTTATTCCCTCAGGGTATGTATGCGTCATATTTTAGTCTGTAACGACTTACCTCAATGCCACTTATTCCCTCCGGTGTATGTCAGTCTGTAACGGCTTACCTCAATGCCACTTATTCCCTCAGGTGTATGTATGCTGTCATATTTTAGTCTGTAACGACTTACCTCAATGCCACTTATTCCCTCAGGTGTATGTATGCTGTCATATTTTAGTCTGTAACGAATTACCCCAATGCCACTTATTCCCTCCGGTGTATGTCAGTCTGTAACGGCTTACCTCAATGCCACTTATTCCCTCAGGTGTATGTCAGTCTGTAACGACTTACCTCAATGCACTTATTCCCTCAGGTGTATGTATGCTGTCATATTTTAGTCTGTAACGACTGACCTCAATGCCACTTATTCCCTCAGGTGTATGTATGCTGTCATATTTTAGTCTGTAACGACTTACCTCAATGCCACTTATTCCCTCCGGTGTATGTCAGTCTGTAACGGCTTACCTCAATGCCACTTATTCCCTCAGGTGTATGTATGCTGTCATATTTTAGTCTGTAACGACTTACCTCAATGCCACTTATTCCCTCCGGTGTATGTCAGTCTGTAACGGCTTACCTCAATGCCACTTATTCCCTCAGGTGTATGTCAGTCTGTAACCACTTACCTTAATGCCACTTATTCCCTCAGGTGTATGTCAGTCTGTAACCACTTACCTCAATGCCACTTATTCCCTCAGGTGTATGTATTCTGTCATATTTTAGTCTGTAACGACTTACCTCAATGCACTTATTCCCTCAGGTGTATGTATGCTGTCATATTTTAGTCTGTAACGACTTACCTCAATGCCACTTATTCCCTCAGGTGTATGTCAGTCTGTAACGACTGACCTCAATGCCACTTATTCCCTCAGGTGTATTTCAGTCTGTAACGACTTACCTCAATGCCACTTATTCCCTCAGGTGTATGTATGCTGTCATATTTTAGTCTATAACGACTTACCTCAATGCCACTTATTCCCTCAGGTGTATGTCAGTCTGTAACCACTTACCTCAATGCCACTTATTCCCTCAGGTGTATGTCAGTCCGTAACGACTTACCTCAATGCCATTTATTACATCAGGTGTATGTCAGTCTGTAACGACTTACCTCAATGCCATTTATTACCTCAGGTGTATGTCAGTCTGTAACGACTTACCTCAATGCCACTTATTCCCTCAGGTGTATGTCAGTCTGTAACGACTCACCTCAATGCCATTTATTACCTCAGGTGTATGTCAGTCTGTAACCACTTACCTCAATGCCACTTATTCCCTCAGGTGTATGTCAGTCTGTAACGACTTACCTCAATGCCATTTATTCCCTCAGGTGTATGTCAGTCGGTAACGACTTACCTCAATGCCACTTATTCCCTCAGGTGTATGTGAGTCTGTAACGACTTACCTCAATGCCATTTATTCCCTCAGGTGTATGTCAGTCTGTAACGACTTACCTCAATGCCACTTATTCCCTCAGGTGCATGGCAGTCTGTAACGGCTTACCTCAATGCCACTTATTCCCTCAGGTGTATGTCAGTCTGTAACCACTTACCTCTATGCCACTTATTCCCTCAGGTGTATGTCAGTCTGTAACCACTTACCTCAATGCCACTTATTCCCTCAGGTGTATGTCAGTCTGTAACGACTTACCTCAATGCCACTTATTCCCTCAGGTGTATGGCAGTCTGTAACGGCTTACCTCAATGCCACTTATTCCCTCAGGTGTATGTCAGTCTGTAACGGCTTACCTCAATGCCACTTATTCCCTCAGGTGTATGGCAGTCTGTAACGACTTACCTCAATGCCACTTATTCCCTCAGGTGTATGTCAGTCTGTAACGGCTTACCTCAATGCCACTTATTCCCTCAGGTGTATGTCAGTCTGTAACGACTTACCTCAATGCCACTTATTCCCTCAGGTGTATGTCAGTCTGTAACGACTTACCTCAATGCCACTTATTCCCTCAGGTGTATGGCAGTCTGTAACGGCTTACCTCAATGCCACTTATTCCCTCAGGTGTATGTCAGTCTGTAACGGCTTACCTCAATGCCACTTATTCCCTCAGGTGTATGGCAGTCTGTAACGACTTACCTCAATGCCACTTATTCCCTCAGGTGTATGTCAGTCTGTAACGGCTTACCTCAATGCCACTTATTCCCTCAGGTGTATGTCAGTCTGTAACCACTTACCTTAATGCCACTTATTCCCTCAGGTGTATGTCAGTCTGTAACCACTGACCTCAATGCCACTTATTCCCTCAGGTGTATGTCAGTCTGTAACCACTGACCTCAATGCCACTTATTCCCTCAGGTGTATGTCAGTCTGTAACGGCTTACCTCAATGCCACTTATACCCTCAGGTGTATGTCAGTCTGTAACCACTTACCTCAATGCCACTTATTCCCTCAGGTGTATGTCAGTCTGTAACCACTGACCTCAATGCCACTTATTCCCTCAGGTGTATGTCAGTCTGTAACGGCTTACCTCAATGCCACTTATTCCCTCAGGTGTATGTCAGTCTGTAACCACTTACCTCAATGCCACTTATTCCCTCAGGTGTATGTCAGTCTGTAACCACTGACCTCAATGCCACTTATTCCCTCAGGTGTATGTCAGTCTGTAACGGCTTACCTCAATGCCACTTATTCCCTCAGGTGTATGGCAGTCTGTAACGACTTACCTCAATGCCACTTATTCCCTCAGGTGTATGTCAGTCTGTAACGGCTTACCTCAATGCCACTTATTCCCTCAGGTGTATGTCAGTCTGTAACCACTTACCTCAATGCCACTTATTCCCTCAGGTGTATGTCAGTCTATAACGACTTACCTTAATGCCACTTATTCCCTCAGGTGTATGTATGCTGTCATATTTTAGTCTGTAACGACTTACCTCAATGCCACTTATTCCCTCAGGTGTATGTCAGTCTGTAACGACTTACCTCAATGCCACTTATTCCCTCAGGTGTATGTATGCTGTCATATTTTAGTCTATAACGGCTTACCTCAATGCCACTTATTCCCTCAAGTGTATGTCAGTCTGTAACCACTGACCTCAATGCCACTTATTCCCTCAGGTGTATGTCAGTCTGTAACCACTGACCTCAATGCCACTTATTCCCTCAGGTGTATGTCAGTCTGTAACGGCTTACCTCAATGCCACTTATTCCCTCAGGTGTATGGCAGTCTGTAACGACTTACCTCAATGCCACTTATTCCCTCAGGTGTATGTCAGTCTGTAACGACTTACCTCAATGCCACTTATTCCCTCAGGTGTATGTCAGTCTGTAACCACTTACCTCAATGCCACTTATTCCCTCAGGTGTATGTCAGTTTTTAACCACTTACCTCAATGCCACTTATTCCCTTAGGTGTATGTATGCTGTCATATTTTTGTCTGTAACGACTTACCTCAATGCCACTTATTCCCTCAGGTGTATGTCAGTTTGTAACCACTTACCTCAATGCCACTTATTCCCTTAGGTGTATGTATGCTGTCATATTTTTGTCTGTAACGACTTACCTCAATGCCACTTATTCCCTCAGGTGTATGTCAGTCTGTAACGACTTACCTCAATGCCACTTATTCCTCAGGTGTATGTATGCTGTCCTATTTTAGTCTGTAACGACTTACCTCAATGCCACTTATTCCCTCAGGTGTATGTCAGTCTGTAACGACTTACCTCAATGCCACTTATTCCCTCAGGTGTATGTCAGTCCGTAACGACTTACCTCAATGCCATTTATTACCTCAGGTGTATGTCAGTCTGTAACGACTTACCTTAATGCCACTTATTCCCTCAGGTGTATGTCAGTCTGTAACGACTTACCTCAATGCCACTTATTCCCTCAGGTGTATGTCAGTCTGTAACGACTTACCTCAATGCCACTTATTCCCTCAGGTGTATGTCAGTCTGTAACGACTTACCTCAATGCCACTTATTCCCTCAGGTGTATGTCAGTCTGTAACGACTTACCTCAATGCCACTTATTCCCTCAGGTGTATGTATGCTGTCATATTTTAGTCTGTAACGACTTACCTCAATGCCACTTATTCCCTCAGGTGTATGTCAGTCTGTAACCACTTACCTCAATGCCACTTATTCCCTCAGGTGTATGTCAGTCCGTAACCACTTACCTCAATGCCACTTATTCCCTCAGGTGTATGTATGCTGTCATATTTTAGTTTGTAATGACTTACCTCAATGCCACTTATTCCCTCAGGTGTATGTCAGTCTGTAACCACTTACCTCAATGCCACTTATTCCCTCAGGTGTATGTATGCTGTCATATTTTAGTCTGTAACGACTTACCTCAATGCCACTTATTCCCTCAGGTGTATGTCAGTCTGTAACCACTTACCTCAATGCCACTTATTCCCTCAGGTGTATGTATGCTGTCATATTTTAGTCTGTAACGACTTACCTCAATGCCACTTATTCCCTCAGGTGTATGTCAGTCTGTAACGACTTACCTCAATGCCACTTATTCCCTCAGGTGTATGTCAGTCTGTAACCACTTACCTCAATGCCACTTATTCCCTCAGGTGTATGTATGCTGTCATATTTTAGTCTGTAACGACTTACCTCAATGCCACTTATTCCCTCAGGTGTATGTCAGTCTGTAACGACTTACCTCAATGCCACTTATTCCCTCAGGTGTATGTCAGTCTGTAACGGCTTACCTCAATGCCACTTATTCCCTCAGGTGTATGTCAGTCTGTAACCACTTACCTCAATGCCACTTATTCCTTCAGGTGTATGTATGCTGTCCTATTTTAGTCTGCAACGACTTACCTCAATGCCACTTATTCCCTCAGGTGTATGTCAGTCTGTAACCACTTACCTTAATGCCACTTATTCCCTCAGGTGTATGTATGCTGTCATATGTCAGTCTGTAACGACTTACCTCAATGCCACTTATTCCCTCAGGTGTATGTCAGTCTGTAACCACTTACCTCAATGCCACTTATTCCCTCAGGTGTATGTCAGTTTGTAACCACTTACCTCAATGCCACTTATTCCCTTAGGTGTATGTATGCTGTCATATTTTTGTCTGTAACGACTTACCTCAATGCCATTTATTCCCTCAGGTGTATGTCAGTCTGTAACGACTTACCTCAATGCCACTTATTCCCTCAGGTGTATGTATGCTGTCCTATTTTAGTCTGTAACGACTTACCTCAATGCCACTTATTCCCTCAGGTGTATGTCAGTCTGTAACGACTTACCTCAATGCCACTTATTCCCTCAGGTGTATGTCAGTCCGTAACGACTTACCTCAATGCCATTTATTACCTCAGGTGTATGTCAGTCTGTAACGACTTACCTTAATGCCACTTATTCCCTCAGGTGTATGTCAGTCTGTAACGACTTACCTCAATGCCACTTATTCCCTCAGGTGTATGTCAGTCTGTTACGGCTTACCTCAATGCCACTTATTCCCTCAGGTGTATGTCAGTTTGTAACCACTTACCTCAATGCCACTTATTCCCTCAGGTGTATGTCAGTCTGTTACGGCTTACCTCAATGCCACTTATTCCCTCAGGTGTATGTCAGTCTGTAACCACTTACCCCAATGCCACTTATTCCTTCAGGTGTATGTATGCTGTCATATTTTAGTCTGTAACCACTTACCTCAATGCCACTTATTCCCTCCGGTGTATGTCAGTCTGTAACCACTTACCTCAATGCCACTTATTCCTTCAGGTGTATGTCAGTCTGTAACGACTTACCTCAATGCCACTTATTCCCTCAGGTGTATGTCAGTTTGTAACCACTTACCTCAATGCCACTTATTCCCTCAGGTGTATGTATGCTGTCATATTTTAGTCTGTAACGACTCCCCTCAATGCCACTTATTCCCTCAGGTGTATGTCAGTCTGTAACGACTTACCTCAATGCCACTTATTCCCTCAGGTGTATGTCAGTTTGTAACCACTTACCTCAATGCCACTTATTCCCTTAGGTGTATGTATGCTGTCATATTTTTGTCTGTAACGACTTACCTCAATGCCACTTATTCCCTCAGGTGTATGTCAGTCTGTAACGACTTACCTCAATGCCACTTATTCCCTCAGGTGTATGTCAGTCCGTAACGACTTACCTCAATGCCATTTATTACCTCAGGTGTATGTCAGTCTGTAACGACTTACCTTAATGCCACTTATTCCCTCAGGTGTATGTCAGTCTGTAACGACTTACCTCAATGCCACTTATTCCCTCAGGTGTATGTCAGTCTGTAACGACTTACCTCAATGCCACTTATTCCCTCAGGTGTATGTCAGTCTGTAACGACTTACCTCAATGCCACTTATTCCCTCAGGTGTATGTCAGTCTGTAACGACTTACCTCAATGCCACTTATTCCTCAGGTGTATGTATGCTGTCATATTTTAGTCTGTAACGACTTACCTCAATGCCACTTATTCCCTCAGGTGTATGTCAGTCTGTAACCACTTACCTCAATGCCACTTATTCCCTCAGGTGTATGTCAGTCCGTAACCACTTACCTCAATGCCACTTATTCCCTCAGGTGTATGTATGCTGTCATATTTTAGTTTGTAACGACTTACCTCAATGCCACTTATTCCCTCAGGTGTATGTCAGTCTGTAACCACTTACCTCAATGCCACTTATTCCCTCAGGTGTATGTATGCTGTCATATTTTAGTCTGTAACGACTTACCTCAATGCCACTTATTCCCTCAGGTGTATGTCAGTCTGTAACGACTTACCTCAATGCCACTTATTCCCTCAGGTGTATGTCAGTCTGTAACGGCTTACCTCAATGCCACGTATTCCCTCAGGTGTATGTCAGTCTGTAACCACTTACCTCAATGCCACTTATTCCTTCAGGTGTATGTATGCTGTCCTATTTTAGTCTGCAACGACTTACCTCAATGCCACTTATTCCCTCAGGTGTATGTCAGTCTGTAACCACTTACCTTAATGCCACTTATTCCCTCAGGTGTATGTATGCTGTCATATGTCAGTCTGTAACGACTTACCTCAATGCCACTTATTCCCTCAGGTGTATGTCAGTCTGTAACCACTTACCTCAATGCCACTTATTCCCTCAGGTGTATGTCAGTTTGTAACCACTTACCTCAATGCCACTTATTCCCTTAGGTGTATATATGCTGTCATATTTTTGTCTGTAACGACTTACCTCAATGCCATTTATTCCCACAGGTGTATGTCAGTCTGTAACGACTTACCTCAATGCCACTTATTCCCTCAGGTGTATGTATGCTGTCCTATTTTAGTCTGTAACGACTTACCTCAATGCCACTTATTCCCTCAGGTGTATGTCAGTCTGTAACGACTTACCTCAATGCCACTTATTCCCTCAGGTGTATGTCAGTCCGTAACGACTTACCTCAATGCCATTTATTACCTCAGGTGTATGTCAGTCTGTAACGACTTACCTTAATGCCACTTATTCCCTCAGGTGTATGTCAGTCTGTAACGACTTACCTCAATGCCACTTATTCCCTCAGGTGTATGTCAGTCTGTTACGGCTTACCTCAATGCCACTTATTCCCTCAGGTGTATGTCAGTTTGTAACCACTTACCTCAATGCCACTTATTCCCTCAGGTGTATGTCAGTCTGTTACGGCTTACCTCAATGCCACTTATTCCCTCAGGTGTATGTCAGTCTGTAACCACTTACCCCAATGCCACTTATTCCTTCAGGTGTATGTATGCTGTCATATTTTAGTCTGTAACCACTTACCTCAATGCCACTTATTCCCTCCGGTGTATGTCAGTCTGTAACCACTTACCTCAATGCCACTTATTCCTTCAGGTGTATGTCAGTCTGTAACGACTTACCTCAATGCCACTTATTCCCTCAGGTGTATGTCAGTTTGTAACCACTTACCTCAATGCCACTTATTCCCTCAGGTGTATGTATGCTGTCATATTTTAGTCTGTAACGACCCCTCAATGCCACTTATTCCCTCAGGTGTATGTCAGTCTGTAACGACTTACCTCAATGCCACTTATTCCCTCAGGTGTATGTCAGTCTGTAACCACTTACCTCAATGCCACTTATTCCCTCAGGTGTATGTATGCTGTCATATTTTAGTCTGTAACGACTTACCTCAATGCCACTTATTCCCTCAGGTGTATGTCAGTCTGTAACGACTTACCTCAATGCCACTTATTCCCTCAGGTGTATGTCAGTCCGTAACGACTTACCTCAATGCCACTTATTCCCTCAGGTGTATGTATGCTGTCATATTTTAGTCTGTAACGACTTATCTCACTGCCACTTATTCCCTCCGGTGTATGTCAGTCTGTAACGACTTACCTCAATGCCACTTATTCCCTCAGGTGTATGTCAGTCCGTAACGACTTACCTCAATGCCACTTATTCCCTCAGGTGTATGTCAGTCTGTAACCACTTACCTCAATGCCACTTATTCCCTCAGGTGTATGTATGCTGTCATATTTTAGTCTGTAACGACTGACCTCAATGCCACTTATTCCCTCAGGTGTATGTCAGTCTGTAACGACTTACCTCAATGCCACTTATTCCCTCAGGTGTATGTCAGTCTGTAACGACTTACCTCAATGCCACTTATTCCCTCAGGTGTATGTATTCTGTCATATTTTAGTCTGTAACGACTTATCTCACTGCCACTTATTCCCTCCGGTGTATGTCAGTCTGTAACCACTTACCTCAATGCCACTTATTCCCTCAGGTGTATGTATTCTGTCATATTTTAGTCTGTAACGACTTACCTCAATGCCACTTATTCCCTCAGGTGTATGTCAGTCTGTAACGACTTACCTCAATGCCACTCATTCCCTCCGGTGTATGTCAGTCTGTAACGGCTTACCTCAATGCCACTTATTCCCTCAGGTGTATGTATGCTGTCATATTTTAGTCTGTAACGACTTATCTCACTGCCACTTATTCCCTCAGGTGTATGTCAGTCTGTAACGACTTATCTCAATGCCACTTATTCCCTCAGGTGTATGTCAGTCTGTAACGGCTAACCTCAATGCCACTTATTCCCTCAGGTGTATGTCAGTTTGTAACCACTTACCTTAATGCCACTTATTCCCTCAGGTGTATGTATGCTGTCATATGTCAGTCTGTAACCACTTACCTCAATGCCACTTATTCCCTCAGGTGTATGTATGCTGTCATATTTTAGTCTGTAACCACTTACCTTAATGGCACTTATTCCCTCAGGTGTATGTCAGTCTGTAACGACTTACCTCAATGCCACTTATTCCCTCAGGTGTATGTCAGTCTGTAACCACTTACCTCAATGCCACTTATTCCCTCAGGTGTATGTCAGTTTGTAACCACTTACCTCAATGCCACTTATTCCCTTAGGTGTATGTATGCTGTCATATTTTTGTCTGTAACGACTTACCTCAATGCCACTTATTCCCTCAGGTGTATGTCAGTCTGTAACGACTTACCTCAATGCCACTTATTCCCTCAGGTGTATGTATGCTGTCCTATTTTAGTCTGTAACGACTTACCTCAATGCCACTTATTCCCTCAGGTGTATGTCAGTTTGTAACCACTTACCTCAATGCCACTTATTCCCTTAGGTGTATGTATGCTGTCATATTTTTGTCTGTAACGACTTACCTCAATGCCACTTATTCCCTCAGGTGTATGTCAGTCTGTAACGACTTACCTCAATGCCACTTATTCCCTCAGGTGTATGTATGCTGTCCTATTTTAGTCTGTAACGACTTACCTCAATGCCACTTATTCCCTCAGGTGTATGTCAGTCTGTAACGACTTACCTCAATGCCACTTATTCCCTCAGGTGTATGTCAGTCCGTAACGACTTACCTCAATGCCATTTATTCCCTCAGGTGTATGTCAGTCTGTAACGACTTACCTCAATGCCACTTATTCCCTCAGGTGTATGTCAGTCTGTAACCACTTACCTCAATGCCACTTATTCCCTCAGGTGTATGTCAGTCTGTAACGACTTACCTCAATGCCACTTATTCCCTCAGGTGTATGTCAGTCTGTAACGACTTACCTCAATGCCACTTATTCCCTCAGGTGTATGTCAGTCTGTAACGACTTACCTCAATGCCACTTATTCCCTCAGGTGTATGTCAGTCCGTAACGACTTACCTCAATGCCATTTATTACCTCAGGTGTATGTCAGTCTGTAACGACTTACCTCAATGCCACTTATTCCCTCAGGTGTATGTCAGTCTGTAACCACTTACCTCAATGCCACTTATTCCCTCAGGTGTATGTCAGTCTGTAACGACTTACCTCAATGCCACTTATTCCGTCAGGTGTATGTCAGTCTGTAACGACTTACCTCAATGCCACTTATTCCGTCAGGTGTATGTCAGTCTGTAACGACTTACCTCAATGCCACTTATTCTCTCAGGTGTATGTCAGTCTGTAACGACTTACCTCAATGCCACTTATTCCCTCAGGTGTATGTCAGTCTGTAACCACTTACCTCAATGCCACTTATTCCCTCAGGTGTATGTCAGTCTGTAACGACTTACCTCAATGCCACTTATTCCCTCAGGTGTATGTCAGTCCGTAACGACTTACCTCAATGCCACTTATTCCCTCAGGTGTATGTCAGTCTGTAACCACTTACCTCAATGCCACTTATTCCCTCAGGTGTATGTCAGTCTGTAACCACTTACCTCAATGCCACTTATTCCCTCAGGTGTATGTCAGTCCGTAACGACTTACCTCAATGCCATTTATTACCTCAGGTGTATGTCAGTCTGTAACGACTTACCTCAATGCCACTTATTCCCTCAGGTGTATGTCAGTCTGTAACCACTTACCTCAATGCCACTTATTCCCTCAGGTGTATGTCAGTCTGTAACCACTTACCTCAATGCCACTTATTCCCTCAGGTGTATGTCAGTCTGTAACGACTTACCTCAATGCCACTTATTCCCTCAGGTGTATGTCAGTCTGTAACGGCTTACCTCAATGCCACTTATTCCTTCAGGTGTATGTCAGTCTGTAACGACTTACCTCAATGCCACTTATTCCCTCAGGTGTATGTCAGTCTGTAACGACTTACCTCAATGCCATTTATTCCCTCAGGTGTATGTCAGTCGGTAACGACTTACCTCAATGCCACTTATTCCCTCAGGTGTATGTCAGTCTGTAACGACTTACCTCAATGCCATTTATTCCCTCAGGTGTATGTCAGTCTGTAACGACTTACCTCAATGCCACTTATTCCCTCAGGTGTATGTCAGTCTGTAACGGCTTACCTCAATGCCACTTATTCCCTCAGGTGTATGTCAGTCTGTAACCACTTACCTCAATGCCACTTATTCCCTCAGGTGTATGTCAATCTGTAACGACTTACCTCAATGCCACTTATTGCTTCAGGTGTATGTCAGTCTGTAACGACTTACCTCAATGCCACTTATTCCCTCAGGTGTATGTCAGTCCGTAACGACTTACCTCAATGCCACTTATTCCCTCAGGTGTATGTCAGTCTGTAACGACTTACCTCAATGCCACTTATTCCCTCAGGTGTATGTACGCTGTCATATTCCTCAATCTTTAGTACATAAAGGTAACAAGCGTCATTTGCAAACGCCATCATTGTCATCTGAAACAAAAGTTGTATCGGTCTTAGCGGCCACCGTCTAGCTATATGATCATGCCATATGTTAAGAAATCTCCCTAAGCATACCGTGACGACGATAAGAATAAGTGCATCTATTCTGCAGATTACTGTCCCTAAAATGTTACTCTACATGTATATGCAAGATACCAGTATCCTTCAATGTTAAGGGGCTATGAAGGATGGGATTCTTTATGTGCGAATTCTACCAGGTTGCTTTGGGAAAATGCAATGCTGAGCTGGGACCAATATCCCTGAGGCCAGGCCCCAGTTTCACTAGGCCTACCATTTCTTAACTAAGGGGTTCCTTTACTTAAATTGAGCAAATTTTGGGAATATTTTCATCACGTTTATTGAAAAACTACAAAATATTTTGACAAACTAAAAAAAAATGTTTTAAGCTAAAAGTGACCTTAAAATGACACCTTAAATTCCCGAATATCTTAAAAATTAACAAAATTATAAAGATATAAAGGTTTAAGTTAAGTAAAATCTTCAATTTTAAAACTGGGACCAGGTATTATTATTTTATATGATACTGTATAAGAAAGAACTATTAGAGGTGGGAAACTTTCGCTGTTTGCAACGCTGCAAGGCATTTTCACGGTACCGAATGCAGGCAAAGTGCACCATGGGATTTAAAAATTCTTTGCTGATAAGACATGTTGGCGGTGCAAAAACACAAAAACATATTCGCGGTATAAAATCACAGTGAAACTCACGAATATTTTTTCTCGCTAATATTTCTTCTTATAAGTATTTTTATTTATCATTTTATCTTATCTGTCATACCTAAAGTAAATTCGTCCGAAATAAATCTAGAGAAAAATTAGGAAAGATTAAAATGCAATAAAATCGATTTATTTTGGATTAATAAATACCTATAAATGAAGACTTACAGATTTTGAGTCTAGTTTAAATGTCGTGTGCGGCGTTGCTGTTGTATGGTGATGATGGCTTCCGTGGAGATGTGTTGTGTGTGTCGAATGCGTGTGGTGGTGACCTCCATCTGCTGAATTAGCCAAATTAACCAGCTGAAAAAAAACGTTAGTCACTGTACTCTATAATCCCTTACATTTGGGTGCATATCCAACTTCAATTTCTATACCATTGTACCTACCACTATACTACGTTCTGTGCCACAAGACCGATCTGAAACGAACACTATACTACGTTCTGTGTCACAGGACCGATATGGGACGAACACTATACTACGTTCTCTGCCACAGGACCGATCTGGGACGAACACTATAATACGTTCTGTGCCACAGAATCGATCTGAGACGAACAATATACTACGTTCTGTGCCACAGATCCGATCTGGGACGAACACTATACTACGTTCTTTGCCACAGGACCGATCTGAGACGAACACTTTACTACGTTCTGTGCCACAGATCCGATATGGGACGAACACTATACTACGTTCTGTGCCACAGATCCGATCTGGGACGAACACTATACTACGTTTTCTGCCACAGGACCAATCTGGGACGAACACTTTACTACGTTCTGTGCCACAGATCCGATATGGGACGAACACTATAATACGTTCTGTGCCACAGGACCGATCTGGGACGAGCAATATACTGCGTTTTCTGCCACAGGACCGATCTAGGACGAACACTATACTGCGTTCTTTGCCACAAGACCGATATGGAACGAACGCTATACTAGGTTCTGTGCTACAGGACCGAGGTGGGACGAACACTATACTACGTTCTATGCCACAGGACCGATATGGGACGAACACTATACTGCGTTCTCTGCCACAGGACCGATCTGGGGCGAACACTATAGTACGTTCTCTGTCACAGGACCGATCTTGGACGAACAATATACTTCGTTCTGAACTTCAGGACCAAGGTCGGACGAACACTATACTGCGTTCTTTGCCACAGGACCGATTTTAGCCGATGTTACAACATGATAGAACATTGGGTTGATAGACATCAATAGTCGGAGGAATGATTACGCACAAGTAACGATGCTTTGCTTATTGCAGGGATAATGGAGGAAACAGAAGAACACGAAAATACCGCTGACCTTCGACAAGCGAGCAGACACATTTTATCACTAGGATCTGCCCGAGTGAGATTCAAACCTAGGGGGGGGGGGGCGTGAGAGACGGCGTGACCACTTTATCCCACAAGTGAACATTTAGAACACATGTATAAATACATCAGAAGATAACAACGTAATAATATTAGAGGTTGTAAAGTTGTTTTTTATTACGGATTTGAAATAATCTTAGCTTGATTTTATGGATAAGTCGGCAACAGAGCCAGGCTTTTCAATGTTTACGAACAATCAACAATACTCGCATTGAACCATCATTCAAACAGAAATTAAATATGTAAGAACAACAATAAAAGGCCCAGTTACAAGGTACATATATCTGGTACACGTCTCAATGAAGGACCTGATTACAAGGTGCCTGGTCCAAGTCTCAATGAAGGACCTAATTACAAGGTACCTGGTCCATGTCCCAAAAAAGGCCCAATTACATGCTTAAGATACTTGGACCAGTCCACACAATTGTAACAATACAGTCAGCTGTTGTTTGTTTATAGAGTGTAATACCGGTATTCTGGTTTGATGGACAGCGTTAATACTCAAGGTAAAATCTGCTATACTCCCAAATTCATTATCATTTTTGCTAAACCGGTTTTAATTTTGAATTTTCGAAATCAAATTCTATAATAATATAAAATTATTAACTCACCAAACACAACGTAAGAAGTATTATAAAACGCAGCATGTTTACACAGGTCTGTAAAAGGATTGTAATGCTGATTTCTTGTTCTGATAGATCGTAAAAGTCCTGTGTAACCTATCGTAAATTACTGATAAGACAGATAAATGTAATGTTCTCGAACACCAAATCTATACACAGAACAGTGAACCTATTAAATATAGAACTGATAAACTCAAAATATAACGTAAAAGAGTAAAATGTGATCCGAGTACTCTCTAAATGTTGGTGGTATTTCTTTATATATCAGTAAATTACATGGGCGAAAAGTGAAACTTGTAAAATTGTCTGAACAAATGAACTGGCATATTGGTACAGTCTAAAAGCTTTTCTTTTTCTTGACATATTAACAAACTACATGAACATATTTTTTTATTTAAAAAATTGTCTGAAAATGGATATTGCTGCTACTTATAAATACATTATGTATTAGGTGCTTTTTAAAAAAAGCATTTCAGCTTCAATGTTTTATTCTACTTTGAGATTTCAAACGGTAGCACAAAACATGAATAATAAACACTCAAAAATTATCAAAATGTTCTGTAAAATTAATACGAAAATAACAATACAAATCATCGTTAAACAAAAGCTTCAGACTGATTGATTCAATGGCGGTCCCATTAAACAATTTAAATCATCCAGACCTGATCAGCCATGAATGAAGTGGCAGAAAGTTAAATTTTGTAGTACGTTCATGACAAAGTTTATTTTCTTGCACTGCCTGCTGTGACACGCAACAGCTCTTGGTCTCTTCCAAAAGCAGACCCCGTGACATTCATTTCTAAATGCCGAGTGCTTGGCTAAGGAACAATCAATACCCCTTTTCAAATCTAAACCTCAACCCAACATCATTTAAGCAGACCTCTGATAGATTGACTGATGACTGAACAAAAAGCGTGTCGTCGGGACTTGTAAAGACGACCTGATAAGAACTTGTTTAGTTTTCGAAATAGGAAAAAAGTCGTATGGGACTAGTTCTGGAGAGTATGGTGTGTGTGGCAAGACGGTAACCTTTCTCTGATTTCAATAATTGCTCCATAAGTGATGGAGCATTATCAAGTAGACAAACATGACTTAATCATGTCACAGGGCGTTGTTTAAGATAATATTCCTTGATCGTTTAGTATAACAGTTTCGCTAATACCAACCTGTAACACCTTTGTCCTTCGGCACCGGACTTTGTACGACTACGTCATCACATAAGAAGGATATGCAATAAATAACCTTTTTTTGTGTTCATGCTTCTTTTTTGCAACTACGGGCCTTCTAACGTGTTTTGTGAATTTTTTGTTTCCAATTTTTCTATTGGTTTAAAATAGTGAACCCATGTTTTGTTAGCAGTAACAGTGTAAGCAAATTGTCTTTTATGTAAGCTGGGAAGCATTTTGAGCAATTGCTTAGCAGTTTGTACTGGTACCCGTTTCAGGTCACCAGTCAATATATGTTGGATCCATATAGCAGAAATCTTTCGTACTTTCAAAATACATTTGAAAAGAAAATGCACCTGCGATAGCGACTTTCCAATAGTTCTGGCAATACTACAATGTGGAGCTGAAGATACGTGTTTATACTGTTGGAAAGGTATATGTTGGAGCTATACAAGCGGATCAACAGCAACGAAATCAAATCGTACTGGATGCAATACACAGTAAATATCGATCAGCCTTCGAATGAATTTCCATAAACAGTTGGCCAATAGCTTCAATAGTTTTTAAGAGCAGCAAATTCGAATTTAACACATTTATCAACCACTAATTGCATTATAATTTGGATATAGTTGAATTTTGCTCCAATAGCACAGTGTTCGTTTCAAGGTATCAGTAGTCCCTTAATATTTTTAAATTGGTCCTTTCTTGTTCTTTTGACTGTTTCAATCATTAACTTGTATTGCTTTGTGCTTTGAACGCCTTTGTTGTTGCTAATTATATATTCCATATAAAACAACCATGTGAACTTCCACGTTATTGCGATATATTTATATTATGAATGTATACAAACAAAGCAAAAATAAACAAATAAATCAGATATAGAACATATTAGAATTAAACATAAACAAATAAATCTTGATAATAAACTTTTATTGTATCATATACAAATGTGATACAAGTCTTGTACAATGGTTGTTTACATGATGTATCTCATTTCTCAGATCCGCCATATCAATCGGTACCAAGGTTCCATTGTTGTTTAATATGGCATTACTAATTCTTGCCTGTAAAAACAATAACGTAGACACAAATTATAATGAAAATTATTAAGTTAAGATAGTTCATTTCATAAAACAATATAATAACAAACATATTAATCCTTGTTAAAATCACAATGCCTAAAAGAAAAGTAAAAACTTTCAAAATTCGCAAATTCAGTAAGCACGTAAAATAACTTCAACCTAAGAAGTGAGGTCAGGTGCTCCGAATGAGTAAGCATTTCCTGTCTAACTTGCTATAACCGCATTGTGTAAAATTAAAAAGGGAATAAAAGGAACATGGGACTTAGGTACGTCAACTAATACTTTGTATGAAGTAATTATTAAATAACTGGTTTGAACTACAGTTCCTTTATATATAAGGAGATGGAACAGTTAAGTTTTAAGTTTTCTTACTTCAATTTCTTTTATCACTTACGTCCGCTCGTGATGCTTAGATACATGTAAATTACGATCACAGAATCTATTGTCTTATTATAGTCAACCAAGGTTCATGCAGGGACATATAGTACAGACATGTCTAAGTTTTAGTTTTCTTACTTCAATTTCTTTTATCCCTTCCTGTGTCTTTACTTGTGGGTATTCCGTAATCTTCAAGACATACAGGTAACATGTCCAACCTTGCATCGCAATCATTGTCATCTGAAATACATTGTAAACCGTTTCACCTGAAAGAGATCTAATCGTTAACCGTTTCATTGCTTGTATAGTCATTTGATTCATTACAAGTATCGTCATCTGAAAGAGATCGATTATACTTTCATTGCAAGTATTGTTATCTGAAAGAGATCACTAACCGTTCCAGTACATGTATTGTTATCTGAAAGAGATCACTAACCGTTCCAGTACATGTATTGTTATCTGAAAGAGATCACTAACCGTTCCAATACATGTATTGTTATCTGAAAGAGATCACTAACTGTTCCAGTACATGTATTGTTATCTGAAAGAGATCACTAACCGTTCCAGTACATGTATTGTTATCTGAAAGAGATCATTAACCGTTTCAGTACATATATTGTTATCTGAAAGAGATCACTAACCGTTCCAGTACATGTATTGTTATCTGAAAGAGATCACTAACCGTTCCAGTACATATATTGTTATCTGAAAGAGATCACTAACCGTTCCAGTACATGTATTGTTATATGAAAGAGATCACTAACCGTTCCAGTACATGTATTGTTATCTGAAAGAGATCATTAACCGTTTCCGTACATGTATTATCATCTGAAAGAGATCATTTACCGTTTCAGTACATGTATTATCATCTGAAAGAGATCATTAACCGTTTCAGTACATGTATTTTTATCTAAAAGAGATCATTAACCTTTTCAGTACATGTATTGTCATCTGAAAGAGATCATTAACTGTCTCAGTACATGTATTGTCATCTAAAAGAGACCGTCAACCGTTTCATGACATGTATTGTCATCTGGAAGAGATCGTTAACCGTTTCATAGCATGTATTGTCATCTGAAAGAGATAGTTTACCGTTTCATGGCATGTATTGTCTAGGGGATTTAGGTAGAGAAGGAAGATTACGTATGTTTGTCATATATAAACCCGTTTTTGAATCAATATGGCTATCGATTTGTAACTTATTGGTAGAAAATCAGAAAAGGTTTTTAGTTATGTTTTCAAATGTTACACAAATACATGTAAATAAAAATGCATATACAAATAGAATTTTATAGAGTTTGTAAATGCATGCATCTTTGTTCTGTTCGCTTGATCTCTATTAGGAATATTTATAAAGGAGGATCCTCCAAGACATGACTAGTGTTAAAATTTTCAATTAGTACACTCACATTGCACTAACTTGCATAGCCAATACCATTAGATTAATATTTCCCTCACTCTCTTAACCATTCATTAAACATGCAGATATGTATGTTTGAATTAGTGTTTACCTTGAAATAGACAAAAGAAACACGACTTTGTGTTACCTAAACATAAACACACTGTCTCATGTGTTACCTAAACATAAACACACTGTCTCATGTGTTACCTAAACATAAACACCCTGTCTCGTGTGTTACCTAAACATAAACACACTGTCTCATGTGTTACCTAAACAAAAACACACTGTCTCATGTGATACCTAAACATAAACACACTGTCTCATGTGTCACCTAAACATAAACACACTGTCTCATGTGTTACCTAAACATAAACACATTGTGTCATGTGTTACCTAAACATAAACACATTGTGGCATGTGTTACCTAAACATAAACACACTGTCTCATGTGTTACCTTAACATAAACACACTGTCTCATGTGTTACCTAAACAAAAACACACTGTCTCATGTGTTACCTAAACATAAACACACTGTCTCATGTGTTACCTAAACATAAACACACTGTCTCATGTGTTACCTAAACATAAACACACGGTCTCATGTGTTACCTAAACATAAACACACTGTCTCATGATAATAATTAAAATACATGTATAAGGTCAAACAAACAGTTGAATGCTGTTTGTCAATACATGTATCTTATACACGCATAATAATTACTTAACGAAGTTTAATTTTGCACATTAGATGGCTATTTTGAAGATGTTGACATGAAAAAAATATGACAAAAAATTACTAGTACTTTACCAAAAGCATCTAAGGCAACGCTTTGACGATTAAGCATGGCTTAGTTTTTTGAGGACTTTTAAAATTAAGACGACGAGATCATTTTGATCAACAGTGTTTATCTGACAATACTGTATATTGCATCTTGCATTAACGATATTCTCGTGGATGCATAGTTCATCAGTAAAGATACAAGCCCAGTGGTTGTCATTAATACAGATTTTGCAGCAGTAGACTGTCATTTTAGAAAAAAAAATCCTCATCAGTAGCGCTCGGACCAGTGTTGAAATCCAAATATTTTTGAAGATGTAAAGAAAAAAATGAATATTTTTTAGAATGAAAATAAATAAATAGTAAACCTTACGCTCTGAGAATCGAATGAGAATGTAAACGGACTGTCTGATGGTTGGCTCTGGTGTTGGTGATGTCCATGGTCTACGTGAGCAAGAAATACCGGGTGTCCCAAGTATGCGATCTGCAATATAAACATTGTAAAATTAATTACAAATACAACATAATATTTTGTTTAATTATTTTATATTCATGTCTTTAATGATTCACTTTACTTTGACGTCAGGGCTTCTATTTCTGGCACTTCACATTATACATAATGACGCCTCAATAAGTGAAGTTGAATGATACACTATTTAACCAACCAGTCATTTTGTATTCATATGCTATGGTAGAAATGTTCTTACTAAGAAATTTTCATACAACGAAGCAGGTGGCTTACAAATGAATTATTGACCAGGGGATATTGCAAGCCTATGATTTCCAAGACTCAAAAAGTTTTATGGTCGTCATCATAATATTGTTGATGAGTAGGATAATATATCGAAAAGTATCCAGGTTCATCTTATTCTCAATTTTGATTATACACACGACGTACTTAGTTAGCTAGACAGGAGGGGCTTAACCTTCCAAATAGCCCGGCTTGACTTTTCTGGCGGTAATTCACGTATTTAACTTAATATACAAGTTTTCAAAGTTTTTGCTTTGCTTTTTTGGGATTGTAGCTTGAACAAGGACCGGCATGTTTGTTTGATTTTAATTTGTTGAATAATTTAAAGAGAAGTTCAATTTTGACTGATTTTTATTTTAGGCAAATGGTTAAATCATATTATCTTTAAATATATTAATTATCACAGCCTAATACGTCCGCTCGTGATTCTTTCAAAATTCTAATTCATCTTATCATAGCTATTTTAAGTGCATTCTGAAATACAAATGTACAGTCAAGGACACGGACCAACCACCATGAACAGACTTATACACGAACCGTAATACTAGTATTTACACTCGAGTCGTGTTTTGATGTAATAAATTGTAATTTTGGACAACTTTCTATTTTAGGCAAGTTGCAAATTTGTATTATCTTGTCTTTGAATATAATTATCATACTTTTTACGTTCGTTCATGATGCTAAGACACTTGCAAATCACGATCACAAAATTGTCTTATCATAGTCACCTAAGGTTCATGCAAGGACATACAGTACAGGCATGTCTAAGATCCAACGCTAAGCTAACGGATCGGTGCAGAATTGATAGGTCCGTGTTAGCTATATCTCGACATCTCTACGACAGCAGCTATCTGCCTTTCAGCAGCGTTTCGGTCACTACTTATCCATTTCTCTGCAATTTTACAGTCGAATCTATTTTGTTAGCTCAGTGCTAAATTTTTCAACAAGTCTTTACTGTAGGTCAACCGGCTTTAACAGAAATAGACTTAGGGACAAGACGTGTGGTTTATAATTGGATCGGGTTTCAAGTCTCAAAGAGTCGTGTGTTATAAGCAGCTGTTATTATAATAACTTACCAGAGAGGCAATCAGAAGAATTGTCCTTTTATATTTCATTTTAACAGCCACATCCAAGCGGTCAAAAAATAAATGTGTTAAGTGTGTTGTCTGTCTGCAGTATTACGTAAGGACTTCTTATCTGAACAACGAATTTCATGCTTATCTGTGCTATCTAACATATTGTCATGGGCGGTGATTGACAAAATAATTTAAACAAGTGGCATCTTATATAACATGTAAAAGTTTTATCTACAAAAACTAAATAAATAAAAATAAATAAATAAATAATTGAAAGAATCAATAATAATAATAATAATAATAATAATAATGGTGATAATAAAATAGCTAACTTGTAGAGGTGCCAATCCTTCCGGAGCACCTGTCCCACTTCCCTGGTTCACATGTTGAACTTATTTTGTCAGTTTCCGAAGATTTCACTTTGCTTTTGGGATTATGGTTTGGACATGGGCCGGTGTATGTTTGTATTTGATTTACCGATTCGGCGAGGATTGTATTGATTGTAACGACGAAAATTTCGTTAATGTTATATTTAAATATTTTTCGCACCCCTAAACTAGTAACTAGTGAATTCGAATAATTTGTTTAATTCACAATGTTTTTGTTATCTTTCAACAAAATTGGTCGCCGACGGAAAATTAAAATGCAGTTATAGAAACAAAATATTAATATATATATATAATAAAGCTACACAGAAAATATGCAAAGACATATATAAATCAAGTGTGACATATTCCAATGGGCTACAATAATGGCATCATTCACAAACATAACTATTTATGTTCAAATCTTCATCACGAAAGCTAAGCAAACTCTTTGGAAACACAGATGGGTACACGAAATACAGGTAGGTACACTATTCTTACATTAGGTAATTAAATAATGTTTTGATTTATAGAGAAGAAGTCTTCTATAATTTCACAGTGTACGTTTACAGCATAATCTTCTGAAATGACGACTTTGTTACAGTGAAACATTTGGTAGAAATTGTGCAATTCTATATTCAATAGAAATGAATGCTCCACGCAAATAGGCATCACGTGGTATGCTGGTGAACCCAATGATCTCACACTGGAAACTTGTTAGTTGTCAACGACAGACAGATATTTATATTTTTTAAAGTTATGAAACTAGCTATATATATATATATAAGTTGTTGTTTTGAAGCGTTATTCCTTTACACTCATAAGATGGAAAATTTGGATATTTGACGAACCTTTGCAAAAGATCAGTATTTCTGCGAAGATAGTGATCAGGCGTGTTTATGCCAATTGCGTACTTATATGTTAGTAACTTTTATGAAAATTTGCATGGAAAAATGCAGTAACCTAAAATGCAACTAATTTCCATGGCAACCAACAGTTCTGTATAAAAGCGATTCTGATATAAAATTTTAAAAATAATCCCCGTGAAATTCTGAATAAAGAGGTCGCACCTTTACCCTTCGTTAAGAAGTTTTAATATTTTTGAGTAATTATAATGGAAAATATCTACCTTATAGAAATGGTTTCATTTCCTTCTCTGTTTTAGATGGTTAAACCATACAAAAGAGCATTGATTTGTCTAATAGCGTATTTAAAACGATTTTCAAACAATACTACGCAACATTAATAACTAAAATGTCATCTATCCTAGTGAGCTTGAAATAAAAGACACGACTGATTCCTCAAGTTCTGCTTCATATTTAGACCTATACCTGAATTATTACGCACACGTAAGGCTACATTTGAAACTTTATGGCAAACGTGATGACTTCAATTTTTCTATTGTCAACTTTCCTTTTTTATGCAGCAATATACCTGCTTCTCCTGCTTATGGTGTATTTGTTTCCCAATTAATACTATGGTAGAGCTTGTTCCCACTACGAGGACTTTGTACAACGAAGTAGGCTGCTTGCAAATAAATTGTTGACTCGGGGATATTGCAAGCCTAGGCTTATCAAGGCTCTAAAAAAGTTTTATGGCCGTCATCACAGCATTGTTGATAAGTTTGATGTCTCTGTGTCCAGGATTGCCCTGGATATATTTGACGTCTCATAGTTCCATGTTCCTTTCACACAATTTTTATTACACAAGTGGTGGGTGTAGCTAGCTAAACAGGAGGTGCTTACCCTTCCGGAGCACCCGGCCTCACTTCCCTGGTGGAAGTTCACGTGTCTTACCTAACTTGTCAGTTCCAAAGTTTTTACTTTGCTTCTGGATTATGATTCGGACATGAATTAGTATGTTTTGTTTTTGATTGTATTACCACGGATATATTTGACGTCTCATAATGTTCCATGTTCCTTTTATTCTTACAAGGTTGGCGTTGCTGTCTACACAGGAGAGATTTGTCCTTCCAGAGCAACCGGCCTCATTTTCTTGGCAGAAGTTCATGTGTTTAACATAATTTGCCAGTTTAAAAGTTTTTTCCATACTTTGAGATTGTTATGTGGACATCGATTAGTATGAGTTTTTATCATAACTTATATTTATAAGATAAAAAAACCCAATTAATTATATTTTTGCTTAGCATTTGGGATTGTAGTTTTGACATGGACTGATGACATGTTTGTTTTTTACTTAATTAACAACAACAAACTATTCACCGTCTTAATATTAGTATTTAATGATATCATTGGATTCTCCACCAGGTTTTTCACGGTACGTTCACGGAATATAATTCACACTGAAAACCGTCGAGTTCTTGCAGAAGTTACTCAACAGAAAACTTCTAGCCGATAAATCATCATATGTGTACGGGTGAACTGTCTGATTCTGCATGATGTGATTCAGCACTGTAAACTGAAAATTGAATAGAAAATAAGTTACACGTAGTTACCATTATATCTAGTATAATGCATGTTTCATATGTGTTAAAATCCCCCATCCCACCCCCCCCTCTCTCTCTCTCTCTCTCGCTTACTGGTCAAAGTTCCTCTCACTGTCTAGGTTCGACCTCTTCTAAAATAGATCCTTGTATGAGACAGTTTGACAATTCGCTTGCCAAAGGTACATGTAGGTGGTTTTCTCCGGGCACTCAGGTCTCCTGTAACATCCTAGAACCTTCAAATTTACAGACTTGCTATGAATGAAATAATCTTTACTAGGATGTAAAACACCATTGCTCTCTCTCTCTTTCTCATTCGACAGGTCTGTACAGTACCTGTTTAAAGTTTAGCACAAAAAGGAGTTAAAATTTTACTGACGAATGACCGATAGCTAGAGACCACAAAAGCTGTCGAGAGATAGGAAGCTGTTGTCGGAAAGTTATCGAGATATAGCTATCGAGGGACCGAGATCTGTTGTGGATCCGTTAAAAATTCTTAGGTTGATTCTTAAACTTTCGACAGGCCTCCATTGTACATGCATACTTGTTTAACAGATTTATACTGACAAACCTCAACAGTTCTAAGACCAGCATAGTTGTAGACATCTGTCTGTTCATCTCGGCTCATCTTATACGCGTAACAGGTCTTCTGATGATTTTCAATAACCGCCATTGCCATGATATGCTGTAACAATATTAGAAAGTGAAAAAAGATTGAATATGCGTTCTGTCATGTGCTAATTTTGAATGCATTATTTAAAAAATCACAAGCAACACACGACAGCTCTATTACATACTATAACCTTATCTCTTTTATAAATGGCGTCAATTATTTTGTTTATGTAAATTTTGAATTCCTCTTGACAGACATTCATGAACTATATAGCTAATTTAAGGCAAAACGAACTGGATGCGCACTTATCTAATGGTGAGGTGGATTGTCATCAAACGCTTAATATTGCCAGCAATGTAACGTCTACGTTGCGCTATGCCATGCAAAAATGTAAATTTCCAAGTAACTTCTTGGAGAATAGTGGAAAAAGTGAAAACGAAATTAAAAATTACAGACAAAGTAATCGTAACAAGTCAGTATAATTAGTATGCAAAATTTCATAAAATTGGCCAAGCACATTGTAACCCCTACAAAACCACGATAACACGCTTTCTTTTTGGTTAAATGTGGCAAAAGGGAAACATGTACAATAAAATAATTATTTGTGTTGCACTGTATGATATTTCAAATTCCATTGGAGGATTTGATCATGTCGGTGAAGTTTCCTGTTTAAAATTCTATTGATTTTTACATGAATCTTATACAGTATATATACTGATATTGCTAGAAATCCGTAGGAGGAGTTGCCTACAGTCCCAATCATTTATGAACCAGGGGCGGACTTATGGTCAAATCTTAAATGCCTGATTCAATCACTGCCAATATGTTGAATCATTAATAAATATTTATTTATGGATACAGTGGTAGAAAAGAAATTGGCATGTTCACATGGCGATCAATATAATTGAAAAAAAAAAAAACGGGGATACATAAAACGAGTTAAATAGAAAATGTCCAAATTTATATACAGTCAAACCGATCTATGAAGGTCATCCAAGGGTACCAGTAAAAGTGACCTTTATGGCAGGTGACCTTTGTATACAGGTTCAAATAATATGAATAAAGAACAATCGGAATACAATTCTTCTGGCCTTTACAAGCAGGTGACCTTTACATAGAGATGGCCAACAGAGGTTGGACTGTACGTTTTGAAGAGTTCCTGTGCTTACTCTTTCGTATCTGTAAACTTACAATTTGCGGATCGTACTTAAAAAGGAATGATTCGTGTTCGTTTGGTTCATGATGGTTATGTCCGTGTCCATGATTATTATAGTGATGCCTTTGTGTCGTGTGGGCTCCAGCGTGGTGATGTGTAGTCTGAGTCACATGATGCGTCACGTGGCTTGTACTTGCAGTTGATGTATCAATAGCCGGAGTACACTAAAATAAGATACCCAAGACATTAACCTATCAGATGATCATGATTTCATGATATATTCAACACTTAACCGACCGAACCACCCCTGGAGCAGGTTTGTTTGGTTTAACAACTCGGTTTGAAACTGTTTATGTAAATTGAACAAACCAAAACGAGGTTTGAAACTAGTTTTCTACAAGGCATGATTTTAAAACCAATTTGAAAACATAGCCGATTTTTGTCCAAGAAATTCGCCCTTAAAGTGTGAATTAACATTTTTGTAAAATGGGAATTAAAATCAATTTTAGATGATAAATATGCACCAAACAATAAGTAAAACAGCTGAAGATAAGACACAGTAAAAAATTGAAAGTAACAAATGACTGAAAATTAACGACATTCAGGTAAACTTATAATTACAAACAAACATACCAATCAATGTGTAAATCAAAAAATTAAAAACTTTAAAAACTGACAAATTGAGTAAAAAACATGGATGTGTGAACCACCGGGGTAAAAAGACCGGGTGCTCGTGAAGTGTAGGTACGTATACATGTACCCTCTGTTTAGCAAGCTATTTCCGCGAAGTGTGATATAAGAATTGAGACTGTAAGGAACATGTAACTATGGACGCCAAATATATATTCAGGATTTCGTCTTGATGGCCATCCATAAAACAAATAAATATCTTTCAAACTTTGAGCAGAATCCCAAACATATTGAAATAAACATATGTGTAAAAAAACACACTCTCTTAAATAAATTTCATTTAAAAGTACTGCCCGAGAACTGTCCCCAGTTTCACAATCAAAATGAACCGAGATTGTGCTAATTAAAAAGTAAAGTTTTAGCAGTCATTTTTGAAATAATGAATAAACACTTGACAAATCTAGATACAAATGCTATAAGCTTTAAGTTATTTTCAAAATGATACTTGATGGATATTTAAAAAAAACACTAATATACAGTCATGTATATAACGGTATCAAATTTGCCAGCTTTAAGTTGGGGAAAACGTTAAGAAATGGCTGCGAAACCAGACCCAAGTTTCATAATCATTAACAAACCTTCAAGGATTTTCCTTAAATAATACCTAGCAAATTTTGACTATTTTTATGGTATATAAATAAAAACTTTCAACAAAATTAAACTAAAGATATAAGAAGCTCGTGTGATCTTCATTATTAGACTTTAAATTCATATATTGAAAACTAATAAAATTATTAAGATTTCAAATTTGCCAGACTTTCCAGGAAAACCTAGATAAGAATTGATTGTTAAACTGAGACCAGGACCTGATAATGTTAGTGTAATTTACAATGACCAACGAACGACTCGCAGCTGATTAACATCACAGACCTAAGACCCTACCAAAAAGTAGTCGAAGTTATCGAGTGGCCGGGGTACGGATAACTAATGGCCAGAAATGAGAGAGAGAGAGAGAGAGAGAGAGAGAGAGAGAGAGAGAGAGAGAGAGAGAGAGAGAGAGAGAGAGAGATTAACAGCACAGACCTAAGACCCTACCATAAAAGTAGTCGAAGGTATCGAGTGGCCGGGATATGGATAACTAATGGCTAAAAATGAGAGAGAGAGAGAGAGAGAGAGAGAGAGAGAGAGAGAGAGAGCAGCAGCTGTGGAAAATCTGCTTAGATATAGCTATCGATCCGATTCGTAAGCTTAGTGTTAAACTTTCGACAAGTCTGTATTGTAGATTATGACTATATTGAAAATGAAAACAAACATTCTCTGATTTAAAATTTTCTCCAAATAAATAGCTGCAAATTCGTTTTTAACTAAATTATGTTTTTTATATCTTACCACATATGTACAGAACAAAATCCCTAAGACAACAATAAACCTCATTATGTTTGATTGAGTCTATTGTTAAATTCTTAGCAGATTGGTACCGAGACAACCCCGTGTCTTATCAGCTAGTATTTCTAGTATATACCTTCTGACCGATATTTCTACTAAAATTGGAACTTGTAAAAGTGACATGCACTAATCGTCTTCGTTGCGTGATACATTGTAGTAAAATATTAAGTGTTTACTTAATAATAGCTCTGCCATGTGCTGAAATAATGGGATTAGAAAACGGCACATGACAGTTCTTAACGAATGCAAGGGTAGACATTGTCTCAATCGTAGACACAATATCTTCAAAATGTTAAATGTTATCGTGTGTTGCGAATTCTGCGCCTTAACATGTAGTCGATGGCACATATGAGACCCCGCCTGCACATTGCTCTGAGCGCACCCGAAAGGTAATAAATTATGCCACTTCACCTGTAGATAATAACGTCTCGATATAAATCAAATATATTCTTGAGTGGGTGGTAAAACCCCATTTTATCAATCTCTTCTGAATTGGATCTCTGTTGGTAGCCCGGCTAAATCGGTGCTGAAGATGGTGTTCTTTTGTCAATACATCAGAAGTCATGATATCCGTAATATATGTTAATCAAAAGTTTGTGTTATCAAATTAACGTTCCTTATTACACCGCCTCGGTGTCTCAGTTTAAGAGTTGTGGGCTCGAACACCGACTATGTCATACATAAGACTTTTAAAGCCGAATATCGAGTCTATCGATTGGTCCACCAAGTACAAGTATAATGTGACTGGGGGAGTATTGTGCTTCTCTGCGCCTCTTTGGCCTACGGACTCGGTGCTAGCGCCTTTCAGAGTTCACATTAGTACTAGGTACACTACAAAACACGTCCACTCATTTTATGCATACACGAACATGTTTTTAGATTAATTCTAATAGAGATGAATAAACTTATTTTCTTATCGCAATAACTAAGAAATTGCTGATGAAACGTTATACAACATTACAACCAATTAACCAACTATTATTTCTGTTCATTGTATTAGGCAGTGGCGGATTCAAGGGGGGGGGGGGTTGCGAGGGTTCCAACCTCCCCCCCCCCTTTGAAAAATTTGGAGAGAGAGAGAGAGAGAGAGAGAGAGAGAGAGCTATTGACTGATGTGACCCCCATATGTTAATATAACAACCCATTTCTGTAAACGTGTTGTTCCGGATCGCGTTTACTAGACCCCACGTCTCTGGAAGCTCGCACCTTCGGCGCTCGCACCTAGTAATTCTCAACCCCCCCCCCCTTTCAAAAAATCCTGGATCCGTCCTTGTTAGGATAGTCTTTTTAACGTATTTGAACTGTCATAGTTATGAATTGTTATGAAATACATGCAATACATTCAAAGGCAGCACATAACAATTAATGTTTTAATGATAGGAGTGCTTTGGGAAAACCACCAACACTCGGTGAGCGAACTCACAAACTTTCAAACTAAGTACATTGTAGATAAGGGAACATCTAACCGTTATCATGTAAAAATATTAGACTTTAAAGCAGACTGTCCATTGTATTGATGTTCAACTATCACTCACACCAGCTGAAAGCTCTATAAAAAGTGTAAAGTTCAAATGCCTGAACTTAACATTTTGTATGCAGTATATGTAATAAACGTAATCAATCAAATCAATCAATCAATCAACCCATCCATTAATCAATTAACCATACTCACCCGCTCAATCACATAGTTCTTAAACTCAAAGAAAAATACTAACACGACATCCTACAGACACTGGACATGAAAGAAATGAGATGTGAATTTTAAGATTGACCTTGAGACTTTGAGCTTTGATCTATGCACAACAATTTGGTATGCGACAAATCGTCTCATATTTGTTTTATTTTGTTATCAAAATCTATCCATAAACATCGAGATTGATTGATTGAAGTGAGATTTACGTGCAAGTCAAGAAATTTACTTATACGTCACTAGCTGTATGTTCAAAAACAAATGTAAACTTTTGCAAGGCGCTCAGGGCCATGAATAGTGAGGGGTCTTAATGTGCCACGGATATCGTTTAAGGTCTCATCCGAAGGATTGCGTGTCTTTCATTTCCAATTGCCGAGTGCTTAGCGAAAGAACAGTAACTACTTATTTTTTTCGTTGGTCAGACCCCGACAGGGCTTGGAACACACGACCTTCAAACATACCATGCGAGTACTATATCAACTGGGCTACCGTCGTGGAAACATCGAACATACGGATAACGATCAAGATATTGGGACGAACGACCAGACGTTCGCGGCGATAAGGATGTACCTCTAAACTTTGTTAACATGGTGGGGTGGGTAAAAACTTAAACGAAGTCGCTTTGTGATTTAAATGATTGTCTTTATTTATCTACAAGACTGTAAGCTTCTGATAGGTATTATGGGATTTACAAAAGTGTTGTGATAGAGCCGGATTAAGAGCGTTTAAGTCATCGACACTCATTGTGGTTAGACCTGTACCGTCGTCAATAGCCTGTATCATCTTTATCTGTAAAAAATAAACAAATAAATAAATAAATAAATAAAATAAAATAAATAAACTAGAACTGTCTTTTGAGAGCCAAATACCCCCGCCCCAACATTTAGTGTTCCCCGCGACTTTGACCTTTCCTCTATGACCTTAGTTCAAGGTCATAGCACAACTTTGGACCATGAGATTATTCATGTAAAGGTTTATGACATTCGTCCAAAGTAATTATTAGTATGGCATGGACACAGTTTTACACGGACAGACAGACACGGTGATACTACCTCATTTAACAAGAAATTAAGTATTGTTACCACAAAATAATTTTGATTCACAAATTGTTTTCAATATGAAGACAAATCTTCACTTTCATCAGATGAGGTTATCGAATGATGCATACATATATAGAATTGATGACTTTAAATAAAATTTCATCAAATGAACTTTATTAATATGATTATTGGTATTCTTTTATCGTGTCAGTACAGTGTTAATGGCAAAAGCAGTAAAAACCTGCTATAGTGGCCACCCTTTATATAAAGACCACCTGTCTATAAGTAAAACTGTTATAGCGATCACCCTTATATAGAGACCACCCCTTATATAAAGACCACCTGTCTATAAAAAAACTGCTATATAGCGACCACCCTATTTAAAGAAACCACCCTGTCTATAAGTGAAACTGCTATAGCGACCACCCCTATATAAAGACCACATGTCTATAAGTAAAACTGCTATATAGCGATCACCCCTATATAAAGACTACCTGTCTATAAGTAAAACTGGTATAGCGATCACTTCTATATAAAGACCACATGTCTATAAATAAAACTGCTATAGCGCTTACCCCTATATAAAGACCACATGTCTATAAGTAGAACTGCTATATAGCGATCACCCCTATATAAAGACCACATGTCTATAAACAAAACTGCTATAGCGCTCACCCCTATATAAAGACCACATGTCTATTAGTAAAACTGCTATAAAGCGATCACCCCTATATAAAGACCACATGTCTATAAGTAAAACTGCTATAGCGACCATCCCTATATAACGACCACATGTCTATAAGTAAAACTGCTATAGCGATCACTCCTATGTAAAGACCACATGTCTATAAGTAAAACTGCTATAGCGATCATCCCTATATAAAGACCACCTGTCTGTAAGTAAAACTGCTATAGCGATCACCCCTATATAAAGACCACCTGTCTATAAGTAAAACTGCTATAGCGATCACCCCTATATAAAGACCACATGTCTATATATATATACAGTAAACAATGCTATATGGATCATGTAAATGCCTTCTGTCTGTACAGTTAAACCTGTTATAGTGGCCACCTGTCCATATTTCTAACGTACCAGATAACATGTTTTCTGAATATATCGGCAAATTTGAAATTAGCTGGGGGCAACATGTTAGTCGACTTTGGACTTAGAACGCACCCCCTTCCCCGAAAAAAAATCCAAACAACATTTGTATATTACCTCCAAAGTTTTTAATCCATGTGAAGTGTGCACGTCAACTAACTCCTGTTGTGTCAGCGTGTATATATAACACATGTGATGGGTTCTAATGGCAAAAACATGCTAGGAAATAAAATTTAAAAAATGTAATTGTGGACATCACAATAACGTTAGACATCCACCACCCTACAATTTATAACCCAGAAATAGATAATTCATCCTAAAGACATTATACAGTGACTTCAAATGTAATTCTTCTCAAATCACTAAGCAGCACTACGGTAGCTCATTTGGAAGAGTGCCGCTCCGTATGTGGGAAATCGTGGGTTCGAACCCCGGCCAGGGTCTTACGAAAACTTGAAAATAGGTAATGACTGTTCTAAGACTTTCATTAAGCATACATAAGTAAGAAATGAAAGTCATGGTGTCCTGCGAAAGAGACATTAAACCGATGCTACTTCGATCACGCCAGTTAAAGTATTGCTCTTGTGGTGTACAAGTTCGTAGATTTAAAATTTGTAAAATATACATTGTCATGTGTTACATATACCATAAGTATGATCTAGTACAAAACCAGATAAGAATTACTTTAACAATCCCACGGACAGCATGGGCATCATACATGGACTTAATATACGTGTACGCATAATAAGTTTATGAGTACGAAACATAGTAATATTGTCCTAAGGTGATTTACGTGCAAGTTTGGTAATGCGTGACTTGATGAAAATGGTGAAAAGGGTAAATTTTCGTAATAATTGATAATACTGTTTAGATACCATAATAATACAACAATATTAAAACAATGTTAATTGAAACAATAATTAATTTACATAAAAACAGATAAAAGTGGCCAAATGATCTTGTACAGATCACTGTGCCCCTCATGACCTAGTCTGGAATCCTACAAAAATCAGTACTTTTCAAATTTATAGAGACCAATATAAAACTTAGCAAGTATGTGAGAAACGAAATGTTAACAGAAATGTGTACATGAATTTGGTAAAAGCCAACACATCCAATAACGTGTACACATGTGCCATGTATCACTCTTAAATTTTTATGATATAATGACATTGGAATCAAACACGAACATACCAGTGAATGTCCAAATCCAAATTCAATAGCCCAAAGTTAATACTTGCAAACAAAAGTATTAACCAGACAAGCGAGACTTGGTGCTCCGTAAGGGTAAACACCTCCTGTCTAGCTAGATTTACCCGCCACGTGTGGAATCTTAATCGAGAACGGAAGGAACTTGGAACTATGGGACGTCGAATAACCCAGGACAAAATAGAGGACCACACATGAAAATGACAGAAACAGCCAAAAATATATGACAAATGTAATTATAAATGTACTGTTAAATAAAAAATAATAATGAAATATTAAGATACAGTACAGGTGTGTCGAAAGTTTAACACTAAGCTACTTAACGAGTTAGTGACAGCTTATCCCGGTCCCTCGTCAGCTATATAAATAGACAACATTTCAGTAGCTGCTATCTATCTTTTTACAATTTTTTGGCCACTACATGTAGCTGACTATTCACATCCCGGTCCCTCGTCAGCTATAAATCGACAACTTTTCAGTAGCTGCTATCTATCTTTTTACAATTTTTTGGCCACTACATGTAGCTGACTATCCATATCGACAGCCGGGTTTCGATAACTGTTCGTTAGCTGAGTTTTAAACTTTCCACGGGTCTGTATCTCGACAACTTGACAGCCGGGTTTCGACTCCTGTTCGTTAGCTCAGTGTTAAACTTTCCACGGGTCTGTATCTCGACAACTTGACAGCCGGGTTTCGACTCCTGTTCGTTAGCTCAGTGTTAAACTTTCCAAGGGTCTGTATCTCGACAACTTGACAGCCGGGTTTCGACTCCTGTTCGTTAGCTCAGTGTTAAACTTTCCAAGGGTCTGTATCTCGACAACTTGACAGCCGGGTTTCGACTCCTGTTCGTTAGCACAGTGTTAAACTTTCCACGGGTCTGTATCTCGACAACTTGACAGCCGGGTTTCGACTTCTGTTCGTTAGCTTAGTGTTAAACTTTCCAAGGGTCTGTATCTCGACAACTTGACAGCCGGGTTTCGACTCCTGTTCGTTAGCACAGTGTTAAACTTTCCACGGGTCTTTATCTCGACAACTTGACAGCCGGGTTTCGACTCTTGTTCGTTAGCTGAGTGTTAAACTTTCCACGGGTCTGTACTATAATATGAAATTTCTACATACCGACACGGGATCATATTTAAAACCAAACCCCTCTCTTTCAACTGGTTCCGTTGTAGGTGCCGTAGGGTCGACCGAGTGGTGGTGATGGTGTCCATGATGTGCTTTTGTTGTTGCTCCTGCAACCTACAAACAACATATGTGTTAAACGGTAGTAAATATATTTCAGATTTTGAAAACAAATAAAATAAAATGAAACAATATAAACACGTGGACCTCCACCAGCGAGTTGAGGCCGAGTACTTCGAAATGGTACTCAACATCTGGGCCGGGCTGCACAAAGCTTAAATAAAATAAATTATTATGATCTACTAATTAGAATTAAATTAATAATAAACTTTAATTAAGTTTCGTGCAACTGGGGCTTGTTTAGCTAGCCACACCTCCCACGCGTGAAATAAAATTGAAAATGAAAGAAACATGGAATCGTGGGACTTCAAGCATGTCCAGGATAATAAGGATACAGAAAGACTAAAAATGGATACGGAAAATTATAAATAAATAAATAAATAAATCCCATCTACTTACCACGGAAATTGTACATAAGAGGATAACTGCAAAGAAAGTCATGATTCCAAGTGAAACCTGAGAGACAACCTGTCAGAATTAAGGACGAGGTAAGTAAGTCAGTTTAAACCAGTTTATTTTCTTACATAAAATAGATAAGGCTTTCAATATAATATCACGAAATCTGAGGGTTTTAAATGTAAACGACAATGTTGTAGCTCATCTGAGCACAAAGAAGTGCTCAAGTGAGCTATTATGTTCAGTCTTTATTTGCCATATCGGGATTTAATTGTTAGTGCTACAATGTTAATAAACTTTAACCTCGCCTCTTCATGACAACTAGGACAAGATCATATATGGGTCATGTTAGATCAATAAGTAGCTTATTAGGTCAAATTACAAATAAAACGCTTTAGAGACCACACTTTTGTCTAATCTTCAACACACTTATCCAGAATTGAGTGAGTCAAGTTATGGTAATTTACGTCCCAGTAAGGATTATTTCACTAATATGAAGACGGTCAGTTCCGGGATGGTGGAGGATATCGTAGCGTCCTGAGAAAACCATCGCTCCTTGGCAAGCGAACTTACGCACTTGACCCTGCCTAGACTGCCGTTGGAAGTCGAACTTAGGCAGTGTGATCCGTAAACCACAGAGCCATCTCCCCGATATTCAAGGTCAACAATGATGTTTCTTTATCCAATATTACCCTGAATATATATTTGACGTGCAATAATGTCATGTTCCTTGCATTTCAAATTTCAAGATGCAGTTAGCTAAACAAGAGTACTTACATGTTTAACTTAATTTGCCAGTTTCAAAGTTTAAATTTTGCTTTGTCCATGCATTGGTATTTTTTATTATCAAATTAGTCATGCAAGTATATGGAATCGTGTTCGGTCAAAAAGTAGTTAAGTGGCTCAAATCATATAAAAGACCTTGTTAACATAGTAGAAGCCACAATTTGGTTGGTGGATGTGGCATTTGGCTAACCAGAATCATTATAGCGAAACTGGTTTTCAACGTAATTCACTAGTACAACCCACTCGTACTGCACTGAAATGCGGGACTGAATCTTGTTTGAAGGTACGCGAGCTGTTTCAAGTGCATTATGTGTTATATATTTCGAAAAAAGCGCACATATGTTGGAGTTTTATTGGAAAAGTTTGTGCTACGACCGGCGGCTGGTAGGTGACCGACCTTCTACGCGTTCAACAATGGTGTACCATTATAAATATACCGTGTAGAATGTGCCGCCGCTATGGTGCGTATTAGAGACGTCTATAACATAGTACGATTCATCAACGGATATAAATGTTGTTATTACTGCTTCCATCAAGACTGAATGCGCCAGTAACAGCTATGCTGTAATTTCATATAAAAACTGTTTAAATGATATGAAACCTTATTTGTTTATTTATTTATATATTCGGTTTTTAAGATTAAGCTTAAAATTATATGCATATAATCTACAATATGACTTGAACTATTCAATTTTTTGTGATTTTTTTTAGAATCTATACAAACTCAACTGCACGAGGTCACACACACACACACACACACACACACACACACACACATACACACACACACAGAGAGAGAGAGAGAGAGAGAGAGAGAGAGAGAGAGACAGAGAGAGACAGAGAGAGCGATACACACGCACGCGCACACTGACATAATTATGTAAGTTTGAAGCTTGTTATTGCAGCATATATATTTCAAAACACTAATGGGGTAATATATCATTCTTAGGTATTGATAGCTCTCTCCCTCTCCCCATTTGGTCGATCCTTATATTTGTTTTAAATCATAGTTACATTTTAGAACTCATGTCAACGATTTTATGAAGTCGTAGACTGCTCTGCGAAATTTGAAAACGTACCCACGATTTGAAAAAAATTACAAAATTGCACGAACAAACTTTCTTAATAATCTGAGTTTAGTTCATTGTTGATAAATTAAAATAAAGATTTAACAAGTTCTCGAAGGACAAATGTTTGAAAATTTTGTCTGATGATTTCATAAATATCTACACAGACAAAGAAATAAATTCTGCACTTAAAACAGTCTTGTTACATAATATATTATATACATGTCTCTACCATGTAACAAGTATGTAATATCCTAGTCATTAAATTAGTGGTTTTCCTGAAACATATGTGAAACAAACAACAAGGTCATAACAACATAAAAACAGGAACTGTCACAAAGTGATGAAATACACCATTTACATGTTCGCCTTGGCGGTATTTTACCATAATAAAAAAATAAAAAAATAAAAAACCCAATAATTTTTTTATTATCGCTGGCGGAGTGACCGGTCCGTTTACGGATCACATAGTGTCTCTCATCGCTTAAGTTCGAATCCCGATTAAGCAAATACTCATAATGAGCAAAGAAACTACGTATACCGTAGCTCAGTTGGTAGATTGCTCTCTCCGTATGTGGAAGATTGAGGTTTGAACCCCAGCTGAGGACTAATTCAAGAGTTAAAAAAAACCAAAACGTTGTGACTGTTCTTTCGCCAAGCCCTCAGCATTTAGAAGTGAAAGTTTTGCGGTCCTCTACAAAAGATATAAAAACAAATGTCCTGTGTCACGGCAGCCATAGGGTGTTGAAGAACCTCCCCTTTCCGGTATATTGCAATGAAAGGTAAAAACTGCCACTTTACCTATAGCGTGTTAAGATGTTAAGTTTTAATTTTCTATTTTCAAAGATTTCTTTTGCGAGTTGTAAAGCCACAATTTGTGCCTTCAAAAGTTAGCGCATTAAATTACACTTGTGGCTGCGACATTGTAAGAAAATGTGCTAGCACTTTCATATTCATATAACCTTCATATTTTATAATGGTTTCCAATTTTCAGATAAAATATGATGGATATTATATTTGCATCGGTGGTGACATCCACACCATACCATTTGCAACCTTTTGTCTCAAGTCTGAAGCAATATATTCTGAACATTTTTATACTGAGGTTTTAATAACGCTTGTACAAAATTGTTCTGGAAAGGAAGTTAACCCTTTTGAAACGTTGATTTACCATGCATAACTAAATAGACTAATGAAACCGCAAATTGTGCGGATTCGATTCATCGTCACATTATTCCGTCTGTTAGTAATATTTGCCAGTACGAGTTATCGTTCGTGTGGCTAGGTATTCACATTTCCGGGTTCTGTAAAATAATCCAAATTTGATCATGACTCTACTTTCGTAGCCGACCACAACATTAATCATATTTTTTTCAGCTGTCACCTCAAAACAATTTATTATTATTTTTAAAATAAAAATTGTCAAGACAGCAAACGTGAGGAAATACAGAAGGTCTTTAAGTTACAAACTAAACACAAAATGAACACCATGAACATTGAAATATGTACATTAATTGCACATTAAAATTGAAAAAACATGAGTTTGTAAGGTATATAAATTGTACCTAGATCATTCAACTCCAGTAAGATTCTTCTGTCAAAGATAGACGCACGATGAACTCCAAAATTGTATTTATGTTGGTTTTAGTTGGCATTTTTTGCCTACAAACAACAACCGTATCAGGTAAATATATATTTAATTAATTTAATGGGGGTTTACTTTCAAATCAAGAATATTTCACTTCCATCGAGACGTCACCAATGATAGAAATTTTGGACCTTGCAATGCGCTTAGGACAATGAGCATGGATGGTCTTAAACGTGCCACCCCTGTCGTGACATGGGGCATCGGTTTTTCAGGTCTCTACTGAAGGACCGTAAGTTTCATTTTTTAAATGCTTGGCGAAACAAAACCAGTCACTACTTTTTTCCAGTCTTGGTCAGACTCCAAGGTAAATAGAAGCGTTTTATCAAGTCTGTTACCCATTTTTGCGGTACAGGCACGCTAAAGAGTTGACAATATGCTAACGAAATAGAATCGACAGTTCATCTCGCGTTGCTTACCTACATCTAAACAGCATTTCGGGACCTTTTATCTATATTTATGCAGTTTTTCATTCACTAAGTGTTCATACCTCGGCCATTCGACAGCGGAGCTTTGAGTCGGCTCCTCGTTAGCTACGTATATCGACAGCTTTTCGGCACCTGCTTTCTATATTTCGGAAGCTTGTTTATATCTCGTCAATTGAGGTTCGACTCGGCTCCTCGATACATATGTATATCGAAAGTTTTTCGGTATCTGGTTTCTATGTTTCGGAAGCTTGTTCTTATCTCGGCTTAGCTTCGACACCATATCTCTGTTCCTCCATTAGCTATTGCTCGACAACATTTTGGCAGCTGCTATCTACCTCTGGACAGCTTTACGGGCACTAGCTATCCATAACATGACCAATCAGCGATCGAGCTTCAACTCCTTTTCATTAGCTCATTGTTAAACTCGCATGTCTGTATTGTCTTGCCGATTCTATAAATACTTTACACGAATTATTTTGTTTTTACATCTTTCGTTCGTTTTTTTTTCATTTTTAAAGCAACGAATTTAATCAACACTTTAAATTATTCAGTTTCCTTTCGAAACGTAATTCTAATCACACTGACAAATAACGAGAGTCATGATACTCGATCTCTATGGCTAGTAATCCGTAATGTATTTTTGTATCTTGAATTCCTAATACATTTAATACCCCTACAATAACGATTATAATTTTAAAATCACACTTCTATCCGAAGTTGCTTTCATGGATACTGAATATACATTTTCCTGTGCAATTTTCTCTCCTATAGTTTATTATAGCGACACAAATGTTGAGGAACTTGTTATTTGTACGGTGGCACAAAAACAATGTTTATGTCACGTGCGTGCGTACTAATCTATTTGTGCGCACATAATAGCTAATACACTAACAGTTACTAACACGTGCGCACATAATATAAAGATATATTCCATGCCATCTCTGTGTCATCGTATGTTTTTCATCAAGTTATTTTCTAGATTTTAGTAAAATAAAATAAAGAGTCTTATAATTTTGATAAAATGCATCATTGAAGATTGGAGTGAAATAATATGTTTTACGCCCCAGAGAAAAATTTGTCACCTGTGTCAATTGCAAGGCGGATAGTTCTGGGATGCTGGGGAAAATAGTGCCCGGAGAAATATACCAACTTTTGGCAAGCGAACTCAAGAGTTTTTTACACTAGCATCTGCTCGACTGTTCCTATATCGTCGAAAACTTGCCATGACTACTGCAAGACACCTCTAAATATGATAGATCATTAAAATCTTTTACTATTCCAAACATAATGAGTTTTAAATTCCATAACTGAATAAAAAGTAGTACTCCATGGAACCAATGGCAGTTGCAGTTGCTGCGGCTATCGGCTTAGTACTTTGGCATACTTGTATATGTTTTAAATGAATGCATAAAGTAAGCTATATTTTTTTGTTTTAGTAATTTAGTAACTTCATTATTTACAGGTACTTGGTCAAACAACTGCATCTGTTACCCAAACGACTGGAAATGTCCCCGTGGCTATTTTCCCGCACACCCAAAGAACTGTTTTAACTGCAATTGGTGGAAGGAACAATGTTGTTGTCACTTCAAGGGTTAATGGCAAGGACAGGTTTGTACAACTAAAATATTTTTTGCTGAAATGGCTATTATCAACTACGGTTAAGAACTGTTAAATATCTATTACAAAATATATGGACCGATAGATTTAATTAAAATATGTAACAAAGTTTTTTTCTGAAATTTTTCGTTGACTTATATGTCACAGAACCTGCTGTTAATTCTTATTTTTATAGTTTTCACTTCTAGAACAACTCGCCAAATTTATTGATAGTTACCCTTTGGTGTATTCAGAATTATTTCTAACACGACTGTCTGAGATTCAATGTCAGATGAGCTATGTAGGCCCTACTGTGCCTCTTATTACTTTGTTATCTACGTAATTTTATGTTTACATTTAATCAACATCAAGGTCTGTGAATATTATTGTAAAAACAATTTTTTTTCCGTAATTGTAAAGATCGTTGTAGCAACCCCTAATAAAGTCCAACGCCTAATGAAGTAGGTGTCGAAATTACAACGCCAAATAAAGTCCGGACATCATTAAACGTTGACGATTTCGACACCTACCTAATGAAGTCCAAAGACGAAGCTCCAGACGATGCATTTATTCAATCTTGAGAATAATTTATTTTTGGAATACTAAAACAACTTTTCGTCTGGAGCCTATATCTTTGGACTTCATTAGGCGTTGTACCTCATTATGACTTGTTACACCGCTCGTGTAAGACACATATAAACCTGTATACTGTTTTACATTCTCTAAATGATCAACTAACTGTCTGTCTCCTAAACAACATAATGGATTGGTAATACCTCATTATGTCCAATTTCGGACTTGAAGTTGTTAATTTTTTCAGATGTACATTAATATCAATGACAACGTTAAGATAATTTATGATTTAATCACTGAATTATGTTTTATTTTCAGGTCCAGCTTTACATGACAAGCTTTCATCTTGATAAAGCTTTGACGTAATAAAATAAATAAAATAATAAAAAGGAGTTAACGGTTTATATCTTATAACATAGATACAAGGGTAAATATGGATAAACATTAATTTGACCGAACAAACTAACTGAATTATTACTAGTGACATAATGTACACTGTGTCAGCACCATATCATAAAGTTTTGGTCCCAGTTCAACAATCATTTCTTAACTAAGATTTTCCTTACGTTAAGCTTATCAAATTTTGGCAATACTTTTCTGAACTACAACTTAATACTTTTGACAAAATTAATTACAACTATTATAAAGTTATAAGCTTAGCATGATCTTCAAAAGGGCACCACTAGTATCTTAAAAAAACAAAATAAGAAAGATTTCAAATTTGCTAGATTTAAGTTAAGGAAATCTTTGCTAAGAAATGATTGTGAAACTGGGACCTGATACGCTCCAAATCAAGATGCTTGCACTTGTACCGAGGCAGTCAGTTCTTGGATGGTGGGGGAAACTGGGATTTATGATAGAGGAAACCGCTCATCTTCAGCAGGCGAACTGACATAACGTCTAATACTACTATTTGCCCGAGTGGGGTCCGAACCCAGGCGGTGAGCTGTGATCCGTTAGCGATCGCCATAAACCACTTGTACACCGATTCCTTATCATATTTCATAACATTAATGCGTATAATATTTATCACGTGGTACATAAATGGAATCCATGGAGACGATATTCAGTGACTTTGTTGTTGGAATAGCGTATTACGCTGAAGATAAAATCCAATAATGACTGAAAATACAGGGGTCAGTTGTTCAAAGCTTGATAAGTTTAATCAATTGATTAGTCAAGATTTGAATTTCAATTATGTTGTCAAATTAAACTTCAAAATTTCAAAAATGGATAGGACCTTACCTAACTAAAGCATGCTATAAAACACAAATTTGATGATGTAATGTTGATTTTTATTGATGCTTTTAATTTGCGTTAATCACTGATTAAACTCATTAAGCTTCGAACAACTGGGTTCAGGGACTACGTATTGGTCATGGTTCTAAATGGTAAAACTTATACAACCAATAGTATATGGATAGCAAATTAAATATCTGCAGAAAGTATATGTCATCGAAAGCAAAAGCCAGAAAGAACGCACTGTATCAAATCATTGTAAAGGAGGAATTGACACAAACGAACATGTGCCGGCTCCAACAAGCATTCCTTAACTTGTCTGGCAAATAAAAACTTAACGATTTAATCAATTGTTTAAGGTATTCAGGAATTTAAAGTGTCAGTTTGAAGAAAGCCCTTGGCTTAAGATATGCGTATTTAGCTTTGACAATGTTTATTTACAATTCCTTAAGGGATTGTAACAATTTGTTAAATTTAAGTTGAGGAGAAACTCATAAAGTTAAAGAATAATTGTGAAACTGAAACCTGGACAAATATTTTATTAAACCCTTCTATTCTATCCATGCCACTACCGCAGTTCAGTTAGTAGAGTGCTCGCTCCGAATCTGGAAGTTCAGAGTTCGAAACTTAAACAGGTCTGACAAAAATCTGAAAAAGGTAGTTACTGGTCTTTCGTTAAGCACTCGGGATATAGTAGTTAAAATCACGGGATATTTAATACCTGATGCTCTGTGTCAAAGTGACTTGACACTTATAAAAAATAACCTCCCCGCACAGTCACTTAGGCGCAGCGTACACTGGGTATTGCAGCATAAAGTAAGCCAAACGACCCATATAAACCATACCAGAGTAAGCTGAAAGCTAGTGTTTTGTTTATAAATTGTTAGGAAAATTGAAAGAAAGGAACTACCAGTGAGGTCAAAATCACATATGAGCACTTTCGTTTCATCCATATGTTTCAATATCTAAACAGTGTATCAGATGCAATTAACTTGGTTCAATATAATCATATATGTGCAGGATTGAAGAATGAATGCACTATCACATGTTAAAATGAACAGAAGAGTAAAATATCAGCTTTAAACTTACGGCGGTGTTGTAAACATGGATTTTTTACTCTTTTTATGCTGCAAAATCCCGTTTACGCTGCGCCAGAGTAACATTGTCCTTAACGCTCTTTAAAGGTCAAAAGTTTTGCCTCATCTAATATAACACGTGACGTCTCGCAATATATGAAATAGTCTTGACTAGGACGTAACTTCTTTTAAAGTGACATTCTAAAGTGTCATTAGAGGAAACACCATAATCAATACAATTATATTTATTAACATCAACCATAACAAAAACAGAAATACAAAATAATACAACATTCAAGGTGAACATTCAAAACGAATGTACCATAGCTAATTTTTAATGAAGTTCCATAACTCAAAATTTAGAAGTTGAGCTGTAGAATGGTTTCTCCTTTACATGATGTATACAGATAATGACTAGATGCCTGCAGATCGAGGTAACTCATAGGTATAGTAGTCGGTCTACTGTCTATCATCTGTATCAGTTTTATCTAAAAAAGAAATAGTGACATCGTTGATACAGAATGGGCTAGATTAATGGTCTGTTGTATCATTTTAAGAATCTTTCTGGATATATTTGACGTCCCATGGTTTCATGTTTCTTTCATTCAGAATTTGATTACTAAACACGTTGCGTGCGTGTGTAGCTAACTATATAGGACTCCGGTGACAACACAATTTAACAGACGGCGCTTACTAAACATAGGCTACTGGAGATTCTACAGACCACGGTGTTAAACCTGACATTCCAGTTGCGTTCATTATTATTAATATTATTGTTATTATTATTATTATTATTTTTGCTTTTTTCTTACAATTTAATTTCCAAGATATGTACAAATTATATGTGAATAAAAAAATAAAAAAAAAAAACCCAAAAATCAAAACTATATACATGTAGGAGCTCGAGGTTCTTACTCTTCCAGAGCACCAGGTCTCACTTCCCTGTGGCAGTTCACGTGTTTAACTTAAATTTAATTTTTTTTGGTGAATAGAACATGAAACAGTATGCTCAAATTTAAGAATGCCAAATTACACATGGGGTGGGTGTAGCTGGTCAAATAGAAGTTGCTTGCCCTTCCAGAACAACCAGACTCGCCCTTTGGTGAACGCTAATTATCGGCAACTTAATTTGCGATATTTAAATATTTTTCTATTTCTTTAGAATAACGATTTTAACATGAATCAGTCTAATTCGTCAGTGTTTGACGATTAAATAAAGTATGCTGGAGTAATTGTCTCTTTTTGTTTTATTAAATCAAGAATCTTTCACACATAATAAAGCAAATGATTTTGAGATAACCAAAAACACGTTATTTCAGTAAAGACGGCCAACATTCGGTAAACAAACTGACAAACATTCAAGTGTTTCACATATATCGAGAAGGTCGACTGGTGTAAGAAACAGAGTACCCGGTGAGAACAAACTTAGGCAAGCATGCTGATAAACTTTCTCACTCAAATCAATCCTAAGTTCACCTAGGCGATGAGAGTTGCTGTGATCCGTAATCAGGCGTTTAAGACCACTAGTACTTCTTTAGAGCAATTAGATGAAAACAAATGAATCCCATTGAAATTCTTTTTAGAACAAGATAAATTTACCTCTAATGTTCTTAGTCCTATTAATGAATGTACACTGGCCATCTCATCTTGGTTCATTGAATATATGTAGCAGATTTTACCCTTCTCAGCCAACATAAGATGCTGAAAAAAATTACACATATAAAATAATTAAAGTTATGCTGGAACTTTGAATAATTTAAGTGCATCAAGTGAAACGTTTGAAGAAACGTACTAATAATACATGACTAAATACATGTTACTTGCCATATGTAGTTTAATAAGCGATACGTTGTACTTATTGAGTTCGGTGCTATGATACCTCCGATATACAAAAGCGCACTCCTTAATAAAAGATTAGGTGCCTTGGGAGGTTAGCCGTATTTAAGGGAAATATTAAAATTCAAAATTTCTTTACGTGATAAGGCGCTGTCCATCCGTCCGGAATAGTTTGTCCGGCCTATTTCTCCAACACTGTTTAAAATATTTTATTTAACTTGGTAAATATGCATATGATTACCAGGAACTGAAATTGTGTTTACTAGAAGAGGAGATTATTCTACATGTATACAGTTTTTCTCAGAGCTGAGCCCCTTTGAAGTTTTAATAATTTGTTCTGATCAAATTCGTCAGATATGTAAATGGGCACATATTGCTTCGCATAGTGGTGCTGTTCATGTATTTACAAAAAGTAAAAAATATATTAAATTTAGGCAGGTACATGTAGTCGAAAAACATGCATGTGAAACATGAACAAATGAAGGCGAACGTTAACAAATACAATACCGACCTGTCTAAAGTTTAACACAGAGCTAACGTAAAGGAATAGATATTTGGCTACCGAGTTGGGAAGATATGGTCAGCTAATGGCCAAAAAGGTCTCATTTATATAGGGACTGCTGAACAGGTGTCGATATATAGCTGACAAGAGGCTGACATGTAATGTAGATTCGACATAAAGCTGGTACTGCAGATTCGACAAAAACCGTTAGCTCAGTGTTAAACAATTTTCGACGGGCCTGGTATATACGTACGGAGTTATGATCGTATTTGAATGCAATACCGTCTGTTTCATCAGGTTCGTGTGGAGTTGTCGATGCATGGTGATGATGTCCATGATGGCTGGTCGTAGTTTGATGATGGTGACCATGATGTGCCGCTGTAGTTGTATGATGATGGACATGAGTGTGGACGGCTGAACGACACTAAAAAAACAACACGAGGAAAATACAGTAGATGTAAATAATAGAGATATTCCTGAAAATGCAGTTAATTGTGATGTTATTGTTTCAATTTCTTCTTTGTTTTATGCATTTTGTTTGTCAGATTTTGGTTGGTTATTTTTGCATAAAAAGGATTGGCTCTCAAGTGAATTGGACAATTTTGCGCACGTTACATAAATTGCGCATATAAATGCAATATTTAAAATGGCAAATTCTCTCGTTTTTCCATAACATAAAGAAAATAAAGATAACGTTTCTATAATAACAAATAAAACAAGTATGCTACAAACCCCAGAAATAACTAACACCGCAAAGAGAAATAATCCAATCATGGCTACAACTGTAATATTTAGTTTGTGTGACCGACTTTGTAGAGCGCTACAATTTAAAAATAACCCGATGTATTTCTTATCTTAGTCGTGTTGTAAAACTGATTCTCAAACAGGACAAAATCTCACGTGTATCAGCGATGATACGGGTTCAAATATGGAACGTTTACTTAACTAGCATTAACAGTACATTGTTTTTCAGTTTGAGGAATTAAAGGTTGTAAAGAGGTAAAAATCGGCGATACTATTTATGCAGGTTTAAATAAAACGCAAACATATCAGTCCATGTTCAAATTACAATCTTAAAAACAAAATAAAACGTTTGAAAACTGACAAAAATCTAATACGTGATCATTCACCCGGGAAGTGAGACCGTGTGTTCCGGAAGGGTAAGAGCGTCCTGTTAAGAATTCAAGTGTTAAGCTTTAAAGTATTGCATTGTAAAATCTACCAAAACCTATTATTCATTGAATAATGATGTTGTGTAGCAGATCACAAAGTATACACATAGTAAAAAATAACACGCGTTATACCATTTTCAGTGCTATCAATAAAACCCAATCCCTATTACTAAAAGGAAATCGAAAAAGACAAACGAACGCGTAACATATATTGATACAAACCTGCCAAGAGTTAAACACTAAAGGTAATGAAAGGGAATCGAAGATTGGCTGCTATGGAAATGGATAATTAGAGGCCAAAAACTACCTATAGACAGATAGCAGCTGCCAAAAAAGCCACGATTAATAGGTAAAAAGGACAAAAGGAACTGCCTATTTGCCACTTAATAAGATTACAGTAAAATTTATGACAGGTCTCTACGCTGCTTATGATTTTCATCAAAACCGATGCCTTTATGAAGGGTGTTTTCTAATTCTTTTCGTGGTGGACCCACAAAAGAATAAATATACGGGAATTTTGAAATGCTGTCTTAAATTTTCTTCAGATTCTAATGGCCATAGTATACTACTAATCGATGATTGATTGAATTGAATTGGTTTTACGTCCAAGTCAACAATATTTTACACATATTGGGACGCTACGAGCTGGAGGTGATAACCTTTTCAGTTTTCACAGGGCAATGTGCAGGAAGTATTCTTTAGCGTGGCGCGCCTACTGTGAATTCAAAGACTTTTCTGAAGAATCTACTATGAACAGAGTCTAACTGTAGCACGATGCACTCGTTGTCAGCAGCAATGACCTGTTATCTTTTAATCAGTTCATAATTTTGCATTTCTGCCTAGAGAGTTTTTTACTATGATATATATTACATATTATACCAGTTTTAATTTTACAGCACTAGACGGCCGTTTCAGAATACAATTCCTCATCAGTAGTGCTTGGACCAAAGTTATGAAACCAAAATTATTTTGAAGATGTTGAAAACCTACCCAAAGGACCAAAATATATTTTACCAAATTAAGCTAAGGAAATACTTTGCATGAGGGATATACCTTAGTTTTTGAGAAATTTCATATTTTAACTTGCAGGAAACTTAGACAATTATAGTATATTTCTGACAATAATACGAAATTATTGCCTACTGAGTTGGTGATATCCTCGGGACACCAGCCACCAGCAGAGATATCGGCTCAGGGGTTTAAATTACATATTATACCAGTTTTAATTTTACAGCACTAGACGGCCGTTTCGGAATACAATTCCTCATCAGTAGTGCTTGGACCAAAGTTATGAAACCAAATTATTTTGAAGATGTTGAAAAGCTACCCAAAGGACCAAAATATATTTTACCAAATTAAGCTAAGGAAATACTTTGCATGAGGGAGTATACCTTAGTTTTTGAGAAATTTCATATTTTAACTTGCAGGAAATTTAGACAATTATAGTATATATCTTGCACGATATATGGTAAAATCATTTATTTTCGTGTCCATCTTTCTTGATTTTTAGGATAAGAAAACATTTTGTGGGGTTTCAAATATGTTGCCTATGGTAACTATTAATTATTCTTTATATACTTGTATATACATACAAATGTACTACTTTGTTGACATGTGAATTCGCAAGTATGGGTGACACGACGAAAATAAACGATTACAGGATACCAAGAGAAGCTTTCGAAAATAAGGCATATAGTGCTAGTGCCTAAAACTTCATTTAATGATTAGAAAATGATTTACAATCATGATGCCTTATGAATCAGAATTTTGAAGAACCTTGTTAATCTGGAGAGAAGACTGTCGCCAAATGATTCAACATACAAATATATAGATGACGTTCCGTCTCTTAACAATCCTAAATTTGGAAACTATGTGAATGTCATCTATCCTAGTAAGCTTGAAATAAAAACACGACTGGTTCCTCAATTCTTCATATTTAGACTTATACCTGAATTATGACGCCCACGAAAAGCTACATTTGAAACTTTATGACAAAGGTGATGACTGTAATTTTTCAATGGTCAATTTTCTTTTCTATGCAGCAATATACCTAGTTCTCCTGATTATGGTGTATTTGTTTGACAATTAATACGCAATGGTAGAGCTTGTTCCCGCTACAAGTACGTTGTGCAACGAAGCAGGGTGCTTGCAAATAAATTGTTGACTAATGGATAATGTCCAAGTCCCGAGAAAGGTTCGAACTCCGAAAGCAAGTGACAGTACTAGTAACACTCGCCTTGTTCACCTATTTATTAATTCCCACAAAGCATTCTCAATGCATTACTGATCATTGTTGGCAGAAATCATGTGTAGCATCTTGAATATAACCTATAGCTTTTATGCATATTTTTTGCATTAATAGCTTGCAGAAAACGGAGATCTGTAGTACACCGGGCGCAAAGTACAGTATGGTAATCGCATTATATATCAGACTAGTGTGAACTATCCTGTACAAATTTTGCGTCAGTTTATTTTCGGGGCAACATGTCATTTTTCATGATATCCAAGCATCATTGAATAACGTTTATTATATACAATTGCAAATGAATTGTATTATAAAAAATTGTTAAGTGTTATTTTTTTGCTTCTTGTTACCCTCAGCAAATTTACTTAAAATAGACAGCACGATAATTTTTCGATTCACAATAGCTTAAACGGAGTATGTTTATTCTACCTGGAACAGTACGAGTTGTGCTGGCCTGAAGTAAGTTATGCACACTTTCAGTACTTTTCTTTGTATTATATATCAACCACAAACGCACCATTCAATGTCCAAATCACAAAAGCAAAGGGAGATAAATTTCTGGTCGATTTCGATTTATGTATTAGATGATATAGTACAAAACAAACACAAGACGAAGTAAATATAAACGGTTTTATTTCAGTTTACAACAATAATTCTTGTATGATGTCCGGAACACAGATGGGATAGTAAGTGGCTCATTGACGCCAAATGCTTGGCATCTAAGGTTGTTGGCGTTGGGGGCAATGTGTTTATCATTGACAGAATCTTCACCTGAAAAGATAATATCAAAGTGTTGAAAATTGGCGATTTATTTACTGTTAATCTGATTTTTTTCGAGAATGTTCATTTACAGATATTCGGGGATTTTAGTGCCATCGGATGATTGCGGGAGCCAATGCAAATGAATTTTATAAAATGAAATATTTGTGAAAGTTTATTTTTGCGACTTCTTACTCTCGAGAAAATAAACGAATGTAAACATTTCTTATTTACAGTATTATTTTTTTGTCTCATAAGACAATTTGAAAATTATATTTTCTAGCTTATCAAGCTAGAGAACATCAATATGAAAGCTGTGGACAGCTGCAAAAAATGTCCAGGGAAGCTTCTAATAGTACTAGAACCAACCCCCTGAACGCTTGCCATAGTCTCCAATATTAGGAATTATTTAATCAGTGACCGCTTCTGCTTCGTTTTATATTTGGCTGCCGGCATTGTTTTGGTTGCGTTGGTAATTGCTTATATTTCTTTTATTTTAAACGTTAGGTCTCTAAAACGTGTCCGTGTGTGTCCGGATCGTATAAAAGTAATAAAAGTATATCATATACAAATAATATTATGGTACCTCTAGACTGGCTATCCCGTGGTGAGTGTGGACATCAGTCTGATCTTGTGTGTTAAGTTTATAAAGATAACATTTATGACCGATTTTTGCTGCCATCATATGCTGTAAAACGAAAAGAATAAAACTGAAGTGATTTACACAAAAAACTTCTTGAGTACAAAGTGTACAGTCTATTTTTTACACGAGGTCAATTGGTTTCAACGTTCTTATAGAGATGCTTATTTTGAGTCTTGTATGTATGTCTCATCAAAACAAACATACTAATCCATGTCCGAATCACATTCCAAAAGCAAAGTAAAAACTTTGGAACTGACAGTAAGATTAGACACGTGAACTTCTACCGGGGAAGTGAGGCCGGGTGCTCCAGAAGGATAAACACATCCTGTTTAGCTAGCTACACCCGCCACGTGTGTAATCAAAATTGTTTAAAAGAAACATAAAACTTTCATGGGACGTCAAATATATCCAGGGCAATCCTGGACACAGAGACATCAAACTTATCAACAATACTGTGATGACGGTGATAAAACTTTTAAGGGCCTTGATACTAGTAAGCCTAGGCTTGCAATATCCCTGAGTCAACAATTTATTTGCAAGCAGTCCGAGAACCTGATAAAAGCACAAAATTTACCTAAGTGGTTGAAATATTACAATTAACAATTTAGACAATAAATAGTTGTTGTTTTACACTTTAATACCATGATTTATAATGCTATGATGAGTAAGAATGTTTTTTAATTATAATCCAGTATCTCAGATTTGCATTTCCACGCACGGCAACTGTTGTTCGTTTCACTTGAAGGTTTATTCTGAAAGACTTAAGGTTTAAATAAAGCCAATTCCATAGCAACAACAGATTTTGCTAACTTTTAAAGTATAAAAATACACTGTTAACTGCTCATTTATTAGTAGCTTTGGTTGGAGTACATGTACATTAACAAATGACTAATTAAAAATTCTCATTACTTTCATTTAGGCATGTTGAATTACTAATTAAAACAAATAAAAAACCTACCGATGTATGATCATACTTAAATAAGAAGGATTCATTTTCATTTGGCTCGTGTGTTGATCCCGTCGACATCATCATCGTTGTCGCAGAGTAAACCTGGAAATACTTGTGTTTTTAATATTTCTTATACAAAATGATTGCAAATTAACAAAACCAAAAAACTGTACTAATATTTTAATACATACATATAACATTTAAAGAATATAAAACTGTATTTTAATTTCCCACGAAACAGGACCCACGGTTGTAACCGGTTTGGATGTTAGATAATCAGAAGTTGAATCTGTTCATATTCCATGGAAATACATGTATACACTCTATGACTAAACAATCTTTCAATGAAAAGTATAGCATTATTAGTTCAGACAAACTACAATTTAAAATATTAGTATGTTAGCTTTTGAGGCTCAGGTTTAAGCAAGACTTAACCACAGGTTTATTAAATTCTTTTACCAATTAGCCAAGTACTAATTTGTTAGCTAAATGTTAAACTTTCTATAGGCATTTACTGTAAGTTTTTTTTATTATAGTTGATATACAACAAACAAAGTTTATTACTTACCCCGCCGAAAAAACAAAGAAAGAAAATTTTCAACAGCATTTTGTCCTAACTTGAAATTTGTATTTAAATTTTGTTTAAAGATTCCAAAAATAACTACTGTCACCTAGATGGTTCTTATCTTAATAATGGAAATTATAATAAATCGTTGATACACGTTATCTTAGTACGATTATGTAAATGAACAACTGCTAAAATATAGGGCATATGTACTCTGTATGTTCGTGCGAGCACGCTTACAGATAAAACATGAATAAAGAAATCTGTACTTGTTCAAAATACTCAGTATTATATTATATTATATTTAAGAAAGTCTGGTCTTATTCTGTTGTTGGATTGTAAACTCCGGTCAAATGTGGTGCTCTCTTTTGTCCGAGAATTACTGATGAAGAACGTTTTTCCGAAACGGTTGTCTAGTGCTAATATTAGTAATAATAACAACACTGGGCTAGTATCTCTAATCTGCCGATGAACTCCTTGGAGATATCGTTAGCCCAGGAAGCAATATATTGAATTGTCAGATAAACATTGATGATCTGCTGTATAAAATTGGAAAACTTATTACAATACTACAAAACTATGCTTAATCGTATAAAGTACTGTTTTTGCATTTGGTGAAATACATCTCGGTCCTTCTATTTTAACATTTCAAAAGTTTGAATTTCCAAAATTTTGGTCCGAGCACTACTAATGGGAAATTTTATTACAAAACGCCCGTTGTAAAATGAAAATAGGTTTGCAGCAATCCCACATTGTGACCAAATCGTGCGAAATCTTAAATAAAGTAAGGTTAATTCTGATATCACTTTGTTTGATAATGTCTTGTTATGTTAAGATGTTGATAGGGTTGTCTATTGTGATGTACAGTTTTTTGTTGATACTTAATGTGTGCTGAAAGGGCACGTTCTCTGTGGCTCTAAACATGTTTACGAGCGTAATATCAACAGTAACTTTCGGTTTTACCACCAAAAAGAACCTGACAAAAATTCAATCTTATTCTGACGTAGCGGAAACTCGGTCAAATTTTTACAGCTAGTACGTCCTCGATCTTAAGGTGTGCAATTTAATCAATATATTCATGCTCTATTAACATTGGTTAAAATAAAACATGAATACATAATAATACATAAACATTCTAATTGGTTAAAATTGCACTTCGGAAGTTAACCTGTAAACGTATATGTCCACGTAATAAATGCAATAATAAAAAGCAAACATACTAATCCATTCAGAAGCAAAGTAAAAACTGTGAAATTGACAAGTCAGGTTCAACACGTAAACTTTCACAATGGAAGTGAGGCCAGGTGCTCCGAAAGGGTAAGCACTTCCTGTTTAGCTAGCTACACCCGCCACGTGTGTAATCAAAATTGTGTGAAAGGAACATGGAACTATGGCAATCCTGGACAGAGACATCAAACTTATACATTTATATGAGGGTCTTGATAAGCCTAGGCTTGCAATATCCATTAGTCAACAATTTATTTGCAAGCAGCCTGTTCCGTTGTACAACGCACCCGTAGTGGGGACAAGCAGGAACAAAACAAATTGACAACCTGACAAGACTATACACAGGGAAGACGCTTATATCTCAGCTTTTTTAATGCGTATCAACTGTAAAATGAGATTCACAACAGTACCGCAGACAAAAATAGCCCTCTTATACATGCATATTTACCAAATATACATGATATATATATATATAAAATTATTTACAACACTTAATGTTTTCTTTTATGGATTACACATGTAATAACCAAAATAATATCAAATGATAATTTCTTTTTCCACAAATACAAAGTATGTAATATTAGTTTTTGTATCATTCATGAATGTAAAACAAAAGAACAAAGAACAAAAAGGTCTTACTTATCCTGCGACTACGTATGCATTAAAATAAAGTATTTTCTCAATTACATTCTGACATTAAAGCTGCTCTGAAACATTCATAAACCAGGCCTGTAGTAAGAAAACATTCATGATTACGTTATTCACGTCTACATTATGTTATTCAAAACTAATGTACCTCACATTTAATATATTGTTTAGTACAAAATTAAATATACAACAATTGGATACCAATCTATAATAAAAGCAAAGACAGCAGCGATAAGATAATAATAAAAGCTTTGGGGTTAATTTAATTTTCGCATTAGCCCGTTGATTTAGAAATACAATTACAGTTCACTGCTGAAATAGATAATAGTGACAATGAAACGTTTTTGGTTGCACACAGGGTATAATGTCAAAATGTTGTGGATCTAGTAAAAGCGCTAGCATGGGCTTCTTGTGGCCATAAAATCCAATATGTTAATGTTTCTAATGAAAATAAATATTGTACATGTATTATGAAAAATTATAAACAATATCATTGTTTAAACCAATTAGATTTCCATAAACAGTCCAGTCTTGTTTTAATGACTACAAAATATGAATTATATTTTTCAGTCCATACAAATTTCAATCGGACAAGACATATTGTCTCTCAAATTTGATAAAACCAAAGTTTTATACGCGCGCGTTGTTCTATATTTTCATAATCTCAACTAGCATTCCTTGAATCACATACGTTCAGTTCAAAAGTCGGTCTTACAATTTCAGATTTCCGAACTCGTCCAAACTACAGAACACGGGCATAATCTCACCAAGATACCTAAAAAACAACAACATAAGGAATATTTAAATAACAGCTGTTATATTTTAAAATCGGATAATTAATATGGTTGATGGTTAATCGTTTCGTAAAATAATACTTGTGTTTCATGTTTATAGCCTGCGGTTATAGAGATGGGATGGTTCAGGGCACTGGCTTTAAATCGAGTGGTATCTTGTGTGCCTTTTCCTGTTGAATTGTTTTATCACTTCAGTTTTTTGCTATTGTGTTTTAAAATGTATGTTTTTTTGCAAAATTTAATGTCACTAAGTACATTTAAAATCAAACAAAACAAGCAATACAATACGAGGTAGTACATGTAGTTAAAATCAACCCAACTATTCTACTCTTATAACTACATATTATACAAGTTTTAATTTTACAGCACTATGACGAGAAATTCCTAATCAGCAGTGCTTAGACAAAAATTATGAACGAAAATTGTTTTTAAGATGTTAAAAAGATACCCAAAGTACCAAAATATATTTTATCAAAATTAGCTAAGGCAATACTTTGTATGAGGGAATATACTTTAGTTTTTGAGAAATTTTAAATTTTAACCAGAGCAAATTTAAAAAAATGTATATTATTGACAATAATACATAATTTTTGCCAAAACCATTTAACACTGTAGTATTATGAAAAATAGTATGCAATGTGTATATTAAACAGGAAATGACGAAATGCATTCGTATAGTCACATGGAGAAAATTATCCACAAGCTAATAAAGTTACAATTTTAGTCCAAGCTTTTTCCACTTACCTACTTTCCTACTCTCGGTTAGTTGTATAGTCATATGGAGAATATAACCCATAAATTAATAAAGCTACAATTCTTAGTACAAGCTTTAACCACTCACCTAACTTCCCACTCTCGGTTAGTTGTATAAACGTATTCGCCATCCAGCATTATTCTATTTGGAATAGGTGGAATTGTACTGAAAAATGAACTGGATTTATCTTAATTTTAAAATCACGTATCTTCTTAATCGTCACATAATCTTTTTGAAACTGGAAAAGAAAGACAATGAATTTTATGTTATTGGACAAATGAAATATGTTACATTTAGCTAAATCATTAACTAGCTATAAAATTGTCTTAGTAAGTGAGTTGTCTAAAACGCCAACACCTTTCACCACTTAGTATCGAATCCCTATCGACAAAATCGTGTTACGAGAAAGTTTGTCAGTCCAATTTCTGAGGAGTGGCAATTCTTTAGAAACAGTAAATATGTTAAAGTTTTAATATTACTTAATGTGTACGTATAGATGCTTGCTAAGGAATTCCTTCAGGTGTATAGAAAATATCATACTGACACAATGAACATCGCTGATTAAACAGGAGGCCCAAAAGGGCCTGTACCGCTCATCTGGGCCATACACAGAACAAACACACAATAAATACTACATTTCAGGGACAATAACTCTGATGGGGATATTTAGATATTTGAGAAACTTACTACTAGGCTAGATCTTTTCATGTCAATCATTTTTGCAATGGTTACTAATGAGCGGTTCAAGAAAAGATTTTTTAGGTTTTGTCTATTTTTAGTAACGACAGACATCTTTGACATCAGATCGTTATGATTTGAATAAACAATAGTTAGACTTAGCCATGGACCTTCCACAACAATTTGGTTTCAATCGGCCTAGTAGTGTCGGAGAAGATTAAAGTTTACTGACGGACACACGAACGCCTTTGGCCAGCCGAGCTAAAAAGTATTTGGTATTCGTTATTAACTTTGGTTCTTGTTCACTTAACATTTTTAGAACCTTACTTTATCATTATTTATAAACAAAACAATAAAAATGTATCCTGATAAAACGATTATAACGAAAGTTTTAAGATGGTCATAATATATCTACATGTAAAATGTAAAACATCTTTAAACATCATTTACTGTGTTTGTATTTCTATTAAAAACCATCTCGATATGATAATTCATAAGATTCCTACGACCAGTTTCTGTGAAAACCAACAATAGATTGGATTTGTAATCTAAGGGTTTTAATCCAAATTCGTTATTTTTTTGTTAGAAAATCTCCATTGTTATATATTAGTCCATGTATACGACCGTCAAACCTTTCCAGTTCTGTAAATAAAACAAACATAATTCAAAATTTCGTCACTAAGTTCCATGTGGCGTTTTATAGTTTATTGAACTGTATATGTATAAACATTTTGTCAATATAAAAGGCTGACGCATTTTTTCCGGGTGTCCATTTTCAAAATGGTACAAGGATACAAGATGCTCAAATTTTGTTAACATGGAAATAAATCTAGTTTATGTCAATATTAAAATATTGTTTTGAACGATGGCGGCCTTTTTTCTGCCCATCTTGCGTCGAAGATCAATAATAATTACTTCAAGGAGTTGTATTAGAAATCCCAATGTAATCGATCCTGTTCGAACACCTTTGAGAATAGTATGTAGTTTCACTGATTGATTATTGATGTACATACGGCACTGATTGATTATTGATGTACATACGGAATCAAAATATAATTAATATATACATTATTATTACATTATCATTATTGTACTTAAAATGGAGGTAATGAAATTAAAGCAAGCTGGAAATTTTATATGCTTTATGAAAATATGATGTTATTTTAAACATGTTTTGATTGTTATTTATAATAATCTTTGTTTAATTACATACCATTGTCTTTTTCAGCCACTCCAGTTTGTTTGTCATAACAGGGACTAAAATTTAATATTATGCAACAATGAAGGGTAAAATATAAAACTATTAGACTAGTATTATGGCCGTCATCACAGTATTGTTGATAAGTTTGATGTCTCTGTGTCCAGGATTGCCCTGGATATATATGACGTCTCATAGTTCCATGTTCCTTTCACACTATTTTGATTACACACGTGGCGGGTGTAGCTAGCTAAACTGAGGTGCTTACCCTTCCGGAGCACCCGGCCTCACTTCCCTGGTGGAAGTTCACGTGTCTAACCTAACCTGTCAGTTCCAAAGTTTTTACTTTGCTTCTGGATTGTGATTCGGACATGGATTAGTATGTTTGTTTTTGATTTTGATACTATTTAAGACTTGTATATATCCTTTAAAATGCCGAGCTATTTGGTCTGCTCTTTTGTGACGAAAGACATATTTGGAATATTTAAGCATTCTTCACGACATGCAGATAAATAAAAACATCCTACCAAACCGGAAATGATAAAGAGTTTGGTCGACATTAATGTTGTATGTTCTGCTAAGCTTGTTTTAAGGACATTTTCTTTCTCTTTAATTATTTAACTGCTATTAGTCAATCTCCTCCTGCCTAGCCAGGTACACTCGTCAGGGGTTAATTAAGATTGAGAAAAGGGAACAAGAAACTACGGTACCTAAAATATATCGAGGATTATTTTAGTTACAGAGACATCATACCTATTAGAAATATTGTGTCTGATAAAATAAGCTTTGTTAAAGCTAGTAAACTAGTTGTGGGTGTTGTTAGCAAAACAGAAGACAATTGACTGTTTGGAGCACCAGGACTTACCTCCCTGATGTAATAAACAAAATTTCCCAGGTTTAAATTCTAGTTTTGCTTTTTTGGACTGTTACTTGAATATGGAGGATACCATAAACTCGTTAAGTAATACGTTTGTATTATCAAATATATACTATTGTCTAAATTTGTTGCTACCTAAAATCTGAAAATCTTCAAGAACAAAGGGATACTCCTTATGAATTTCCTTAACTAAATTTGGTTCAACCGCTTGGAAAATTTCGGTTTCATAGTTTTGGACCAAAACAGTATTAAATATTAAAAACAAATCTTGTTGTTATTTCTATTTCAGCATTAAAAAGATGCCGCCGTTTTATCAAGCAGAAATATATGGGAACATCTACAAAATAAAACAAAATATTTTTATACCCTTACCATTTGTAACACAATGAAGGCAAAAAACGAGTCAATGTTGTTTTCCTATACTGTGTGTTATCTTTCTTTTATAAATATCGCAGGTTTAGATAGAATTGTTATAGTTGATGTATACCATAGATTATTTTTATGCATATGTTCTATCAATCAATGAGTGTTATTTAAATGCTTAAATACGACCAATTGCACAAAGTTACCATTTGGTCATTCAATGAATATTTATACATTTGCTTGATGCATCATTGCCTGTAAGTATAGACTCTGGGATATTGCAAGCCTTATTTATGAAGACCCGCAAAAAGTGGCCTAACTCACAATATTGTTGATAAGAATTGCGTCTTTGTGTCAAAAATTACCCCGAATATACTTGACGTCCCATAGTTCCAGGTACCTTTCATTCTTAATTTTTATTTTCATACATGTGCATAACAGATGTAAATAGCTAGACAGTATGCGCTTACATTTCCGAAGAACCAGACCTCACTTCCATTGTTAAACTTTAGTTTTCAAAGTTTTAACTTTGTTTTTATTGTGTCATGAGACTGGAATGGTATATTACATATACAAATTGTAGTAAATTCTTACATCTATAGCGTTGGACTTTAAGCCATCTATAATTTTCCATATAGGTAAGCATTTCAGACCACCAACCAAAGGCAATCAGAAGACCGGAAAATCCCAAACATTTACCATCAGAATAAACTCCAGAGACGCCCATTTGTTTTACTCTCCCTACAAAAACAATACAAAAGGGTACAAATATAGCAGTCAAACTGAAATCGTTCCGGGTCTACAATTCAATAGACGTGCTGGGACTTGGCCATGTACGACTAGCAAACAAATCAAGCAACAAACACGAACAGATACATATTGAACATATTGATATATTCAGGTTTTATATTTTTGTATGATGAGCAATCTAATTTTGAGATCGTTCATCTACCACGATGTTCCTTGATAATGTTCCAGGTAGTCTCTTTAGACACTATAAAAAGAACACCTGTCTTTGAAGACCATTTTCAATGCCCAATTGCTTCATTTCATCCATTCTTTTAAAAATAAATTGCATTTGATCCAATATATCCAATGTTACTGAACTATATTTGTCTATTGACTATATTTCTCAATTATTGTACTGTTAGAAAGTATTTTAGACATTCGATGTCTTCCAAAACAAAAATTAAAATGTGAAATCGTGTTCTTTTCGTTTTTTGTGATTTTTGTCTACACAACAACCTGAACTTTAATAGTACTTTAGAGAACTTATCATTTCTTTGATATGGAATTGATTCTTAGAATCATGAAAGTTGAACAACAAAAAATAAACAATTTCACAGTATATTCTATACATTGCAAATTATGAATTGTTTGGAAATGATGATTGTTATGAACACATGTAATGCCTAAATCCAGAATTACATAAACCAGATGGGGACTGATGCAAAGAAATTGATGGTGTTTATATAGAAGTAATTTTTGTTGTTGAAGAGATTTAAAACAAAAGTTTGAATTGACACGTGATCTTTATATAGGCTAGCAAAGGTCCTTTATTATTATGTAACGAAGCAGAAGGCAATGTCTTTAAAACAAAGGTCTAAATAGGAAGTTTGGCGTTTTTTCATTAGCTTTTTTGGTTGTAATATAAAGTTTAGCAATCTTTTTAAGAGACCATAATGAACAGGTGGTCTTTATAAAATGCAATGGCAGAGTTTTTTTGCTTTACATATCTTAGCTACTCACCACGTATTAAGTGCAATGTTGATGTTTCTACATCAGCACAACCATGAGCTATTTATGTTATAACATTACCACTGCCTGTAAATAGAAATATATACAAATGTATTGTAAATATATATTTAAAAAATATGAATAAATCATTTCAATAAAAACAAAACATCAACCAGAATTTGTCCCCGTTTTCTCGTTAGATAATATATTTTGTGTCTGTAATTGACAGTTATTTTGGTTGGTTAAATGCTTATTAGTTCTGAGAATAAAAAAAACCAAACATAGTAGTCAGTGCCTAAATGACAATTCCAAAATCCAGAAAGAAATATCACTAAAAGCTGGCAAAGCATGTTAAATACGTAAAACTGCACCGAGAAAACAAGACCCACCGAGAAAACAATACCGGGTGCTCCGGAAGGTTAAGCATTTTTCTTGAATAGATACTTTCATTACGTATAAATTCAAATTGAGAATGAAAGGATCAGCGAATTCAGGATACTTATTGAAATATTGTGAGGACGATGTTTTAAACCGAATGAAGTTAAAGAAGTCCATTAGCTTGTAGAAGTATTTGTGATGTATTGAATTATAGGGTCTTCTAATGACGCTAAAGTGTTCTAGTGTACTCATCTGTAATGTTTCATTTAAACACCCCACATTACTCAGTTCATCATACCGGTACTGAAACAACCAGTAAAAGACAACGACAAGGAAGACCACATTTATACTTGCGGTGGGTGCCTGTTAATGCATCGTTGACCGAATTGTCCAAAAAAGTGAAAGGCAGTAATGCGTATACACGTGTTTTGGACAAGTCGACATGAAAACAAAACATCTACACATCATATTATTTTAAACGTTTGAAATCTTTGGAGGAGCACCAGGTGTGACAGTAACTCAGCTGTAGGGTTATAATACTTTAGTTATCCTCATAGATTCCCTCTTTCAACTCAGTGATTGTTCAACAATGCATTGGATGCAAACCTTCTTTCACATTCAACTATACAGCAACCAGGTATCAGAGACAACCAATTTACAAAACATTGCATTTATAACAATACTTGTATGGGATTTATTATTGGAATTTGGTCTCTAGATTTCTTTTCACATTGGTTTTATGCTCATTTAAATCCGTAGTAAACAACTTAAGAAATATATAGTTTGTATTACCTGTTGGAATTAAACATAATGGTATTGACGGAGATTTAAGGCTAGTTTCCGGGTTGTTATAATCAATCCCAGCTTCGTCTTGTATTCTTCTCAATAATACATGCATACACTCGTAGTAAGTCCCATCTCCACCCACAGCCACAATCCTAAAATACAATCATGCCAATTTAGACTATGTTATTTGGTTGGTTGATTTTTGTAGAAGGTCAAATAAGAAGTTTTGAGTTATTCACAGCGATATTTTTCTTCATTAATGTCAAGAACTATTTATAAAAAGTTTAAGTGTAAAAGTATAGTTGGATCTGCTTTATTGCTAGTGGACCAGATCACAAATTCCATAAAACTGACACCTATCCAATCAGGAAAAGTCATACGGTAAGAAAAATCCCTTTCCCTCTACCTGGGCGAAACCATCAACTGTAAGAAAATTTCGGTTTGAAGCCAAAATCCTTTAATTGCAATTGGCCGTCACGACTTGATTTTTCAAACTTTTAACTCGCAAGTACTTGTTTATGCAAGAGATATACCAAGAAAGACTTCTGGTAGAAAAACTCCTGGCTAGATTGAGTAGGTATATATCAAGTTCTTTGTGCATCTTATGGCAAAAATGCTAACTTAATTCTGGAGTCCAAGTAGTTTTAATTCTCCCGTAGCCTAAATACCTACCCATCATAAGGAGTGAAGTCTGTACATTTTGTTATTTCCTCCACGTGTTTATGATGTGTTGATACTATAAATAAAAATGAAAGTACATTCAGAATGTATACTCTAACAGCAAAATAGAATAACATTGTAATTCCAAATCAGATTCAAAGTTGTTGCATAATATTTTCTTCTTTACAGTATACTTAGAGAATAAATGGGATTCGCTGGCGTAACAGACTACTTTAGTGTTTCATAAAGTTTGTTCGAATCAATTATCCTCAATGGATATGGAATCCAATAATTCAGGTTTTTCCGTGAAAACGACGTTATACCCGAATACAAATAATTAAAATGAGACTTGTTCAGTATATACACTGTGGTACAGCGTACACGGGATATTAAAGCATAAAATGAGCAAAACAGCCCATGTAAACAACACCAGCGGGAGTCGAAAGCCGATTTTTGACTTATCTGTTCATTTTAACATGTGATGGTGTATTGGGGCATCAATCGGACACATAAACGTTTCTATTGAAATAGTTAACTGCATCTGATACACTGTTTAAACTTTAAAACAAATTGATAAAGCACAAGTGCTCACCTGTGATTTTGCCGTCGTCGGGAGTTTCTGTTCAATATTTCAATTTTCACTTCTTGATTAAAATTTCTGAAGCGTACAATTCCTCTAGGATGTTAAGAACTACATGTCGACCAAATTTCAGCTCAATGTATTGCGAAATAAAGGAGCAGGAGACGTTGAAAGATCGACGTGGTGTACTGGGAATTGATTCTCATCACCGGTTTAGTGTACTGGGAATTGCAAAATTACGGTTACCGGGAATCGTGTATAACATTATTTTCAAGTCCCAATTTTTAAAGAAATTGGGGATTGCGAATGTATGATACAGTTTGTATGCATGGTGCATACAATAATAAATAAGTTTCACTGTGCAAGTTTATATTAGGTGTTTATAGTAAAGGCTCTAACCTTGATTTCAAAATTGAATTAGGTACATCGCCAATATTAAGAGACATAGAGTGATTCCATAGTTTCATTAAAATGTTTAACACTAGGAAAATATGACCTTCGAATTTAAAAGTAAAAATGGGGGTTGTGGGATTTAAACGCAACAGAAAGGCCCTTGTTCTAGAAGGTCTGTCATTGATGCAACCCCAGAAAAAGTCAATAAAGTTTATGATATTGTTACGACTGACAAGCGAGTTACAGAATGGTATGTAGCCAGTTGGTATTTCACAGGGAATACATGTATTACATTTAACTCTGACAGAAAATCTTGCAATGAGAAATGCTTTCAGTTGGGTACCAACTTACCAAGGCATCTGACAATTGGTCAGAAGCACATCAAGTGCACTTTGTTGTGTGCTTTTTTCAGAGATAAGTTACTATGGATTAAACGTGGGTTTATGAATTCACCCCAGTGGCCAAAGTTTACACTTGATCACCCTGAAAAAAGACCAATACTGTTACATCAGCTGGAGAGGGTATGACCTCGGCTTCCAGTGATGCTGATCATAATCTGGTGGTAGGTTATCTCCAAAAGGGACAAACAATCAATGACATATACTATTCATCACTTATGATGCAGTTACGGAAAAATATTAAACTCAAGAAATGACGGAAAGTTCAGTAAAGATGTGCTGTTCCGCTAAAAGTAGCCTATTTAAATCAGACAAATCTTAGGAAATGATAGTGAAACTGCAGTCAGTTGGTGCTTGGTATATGTGTAATACCTTATTATTATTAGTAGTAGTACTTGTTATTGTCTATAGAATGATTAAAAATTGTCGATTCAAGGTAAAATATATCACGTTTTAAACAGAATCACTTATGAGTGGTCCGAATTGTGCACCGTTATCAGTATGTAGGTTGCATTTACATAGAACATTCAATAAACAAGCTGTTCTTATTTAGAGGTGGTCTTTACGTTAATGCCAGAAGACTCAAAAAGACAATATAGGCATTATAGAAACATGTATGTAGAATGTGTAGAGTTTTTTTTATATCTCATTTTACGAGGGACCATCCTAGTATCCCATTTCCGATTGAGAGGCCGCGGTTGCCTAATGAATAAGACATCAGTCTACAAAACAAATCCAGGGTCTCTCACCGCTGTGTGTTCGAGTCCCACTCAGACCACATGCGGGAAAGTGATTTTTCCTTGCCGTTGGCCTTAAATTGTTTACCTGGTATTAGTATAATGTGCCTGGGGAGTGGTACGCTTGTCTGCAGGATACTAACTTTGTGAGCTAGCACGTTAAAGTCGCCAAGAGGGCGCCCTTGTACAAAGCAGACCATAAAACACACTTGCACTTCACATGCATACACGAACTTGTTCATAGATTAATAAAATTAATAGTTCTCGTCGCGAATAGCTGGAAAATTGCTGATGCGACGTTAACCAACCAACCAACCCATTTCCGATTGTCCGACACGGCCATTATTTTTGTGCCTTGTTCCAATACATGTTTTATACCCGGATACAAAATTACACGCGTATCGAGGTGTCAGTATAGTTTTAGGCACTTTTTTTGCAGAGCGTAACGGAATACATATTTTTGAGTTGCACATCCGATATTTAGGAATTAAAAAAATGTATATAATATTTTACCAAGTGCATTATTTCTGACATGCTATGGTTATGATAAACTAACAGGCCAAAAATGGCAGTGTCTAAAAACTGGAAATTTTGAATACATGTAGATGAAATTTGAGCTTTCATCGTGGATTTGCAGAAAATCGAATCGGTTGACATTAGGATTTTTCTATATTATTTGATAAAACTATATTTGCTTTCTGAACACATTAATTTAAAAAAATCTATCGAGCGGATTTTTGACAACCAAAGCATCAGTATACGGCGCCTTGTTGAAGCGTTTATGTCAAAAGATGATGTTCTTTTGCGTCTAAAGACTGTATACGAGATTTTGGTACAATAATATAAGCCAGACAATAAAGCACAGAGTCGTCAGTGGATGGGGCCTGGGTCCCCTAGGCCAAAGAAGGTTAAAAAGCATTAGTCTACTGGCATGGTGATGACCACAGTATTTTGGGACGCAAAAGGTGTTATTGTGTGTGACTTTTAACCAAAGAGAAGTACAATGATAACTGGAGTACACTATGCAAACTTGCTAGACCACACGAGAACTGATATCTGTGAAACCGCCGCAACAGGACAACGCAAGAGTACACAGTTGCAAAGTTACAATGAAGGCTGTGGGGCGAAATACCACATTCTGCCTAGCTCGTAGCGACTTCTTCTTTTCCCAAAATTGAAAAATGATACCTGAGGGCGTCATTTCAGGTCTGACCAAGAAGTCATGAAAACAGTTGAGGAGTGTGTCAATGGAAATGACCCTGTCTTTTTCAGATCTGGGGTGATGGATAAGTGCAGCACACTAGAGGGCACTGAATTACATTAAAAAGAAGAGGTGGATCTAATCCGGAAAAAGGTTAAGCTGGTTTCTTATTGATTGGCCCTCGTAAATAAAAATTCAAAATGAACATATGACACTATGAACTATGTTTAACATGTTAAAAATGAAAAAATGTGTTATATTGTTAAAACTTTTTATTTATAAATCAGTTTCAAGACGTTTGATTTTACTCTCGTCTCATTTGTGGATCTGTTTTACAGGAAAGGCTACATTTGAAACTTTATGACAAACGTGATGACTTCAATTTTTCTATTGTCAACTTTCCTTTTTTATGCAGCAATATACCTGCTTCTCCTGCTTATGGTGTATTTGTTTCCCAATTAATACGCTATGGTAGAGCTTGTTCCCACTACGGGGACTTTGTACAACGAAGTAGGCTGCTTGCAAATAAATTGTTGACTCAGGGATATTGCAAGCCTAGGCTTATCAAGGCCCTCAAAAAGTTTTATGGCCGTCATCACAGTATTGTTGATAAGTTTGATGTCTCTGTGTCCAGGATTGCCTTGGATATATTTGACGTCTCATAGTTCTATGTTCCTTTCACACAATTGTGATTACACACGTGGCGGGTGTAGCTAGCTAAACAGGAGGTGCTTACCCTTCCGGAGCACCCGGCCTCACTTCCCTGGTGGAAGTTCACGTGTCTAACCTAACTTGTCAGTTCCAAAGTTTTTACTTTGCTTCTGGATTGTGATTCGGAAATGGATAAGTATGTTTGTTTTTGATTACACCAGATACCTCCTTTCGACGACTGTCTCATCTTGACCTTTGATATAAATAAGTTATAGTTTAGCTGGTCGATTTGATCTAATGACATTAGGTTAAATATTTTAAAAGATTTCTCAAATTGTAATCTTCATTTTCCTGCTCAGTTCCAAACTACAAAATTTTTTTTCTTTACTTTCACTAGTTGCATTTGCTATGACACTGTCAAACTTTAACAATTTAAGAACGGATTATATTTTGACATTACACATGGGCCTTTGTAATGGTTTAGTAAACACTTGGATCTCTCTCAATCTACATATATCGGGGAAATGTTTGTTAAAGATGTGGTCTATGTATGTTTCATCTTCATCTCGTCTATAATGCATTATTAATAATTACAGATGTTGAGGATTTTCACTAGATAATTAATTGTTTTGTTTGTCATTGAAAAAGAAGTATAAATTCTATATAAGTTCATTAAAACATGAAAATCGCACAGCTGGCAAGATATTTAAATCCTCAATTCCCAGTACACCTACTTCCTCCTTAATTGCCAATACCCAGTACACCTTTTTGCAATTCCCAGTACACCGCATGTTATCCTCCAACGTCTCCTGCTTCTTTATATCTCAATACATTGAGCTGAAATTTGGTCGACATGTAGTTCTTAACATCCTAGAGGAATTGTACGCTTCAGAATTTTTATTTATCAGGTGAAATTTGAAATATTGGATTGAAACTTCTGGCGACGGCAAAATCACAGGTGAGCACTTGCGTTTTATCAATTTGTTTTAAAGTTTAAACAGTGTATCAGATGCAGTTAACTATTTCAATAGAATCGTTTATGTGTCCGATTGATGCCCCAATACACCATCACATGTTAAAATGAACAGATAAGTCAAAAATCGGCTTTCGACTCCCGCTGGTGTTGTTTACATGGGGTGTTTTGCTCATTTTATGCTTTAATATCCCGTGTACGCGGTACCACAGTGATATATGTCCATCTAATATTTCCATCATTGAGGTCTTTTAGGAGTGTGATGTAGTACATGGGCGACTGTTGATAAATGAACGGTGTTGCATTCGGAAACAAGGACGACTGCTGTTATTTGAACTGGCACATTTTTATTGAACTAACGGGTATACATGGCCGGCCGACTGGTTGTAAGAAAAACGATGTGGTTTTGGGGCGCATGAACGATTGTTATTCAATATAGGTATACCAGAACCAAACTAGTAAGGTTTATAATTATCCATCTAAACAGGTGTATATATATATATATATATATATATATATATATATATATATATATATAGGATGTTGTTCTTTCTGTCCGCTTGTTTTACGTATTAATTGATAAATTAGCTTTGGTCAAGTCCATGTTTGATATAGGATTTCTTATCAATCACATAAAATACTTACTGATGACATCTGTTTGAATTCCAGCGAGATCAAACATTGGTTTTACTGCAAAGATCGTTTCACCATTCTGCTCACCACCGATAGGGTTGATGATAAATAGTTTCTTAGGTCTGTATGTAGAGATTTCTAAACGATGAAATATATGAAATGCATGCGTCCAATCAAGAAATGACATCTACAATGAAATACCTTATGTTTAAACGTGCTAAACAGACGAGCTAAGACAGTGTTGCCAACGTCTGTTTGATATGAATATCAGATTATTTGACTTCGACCGCAGGCAGTGACTGTGACGATGATGAAGATGAGAAATGTTGTTTTATTCCTCAGTCACTTGCGATGAAAGGTTGCTTAAAGAAAGTGGAAGACCCTGAGAAACCTACCGATGATCGAAATCGAACCACAGATATCGTTATTCGATGGGATTGAAAGCTGCCTGAGAGCAGCACTGTGCTCCGTAAATCATCGCTTGGCGACTGAGAGAGGAACTTTATATTTACACAATTCGTTTGTTCCAAGTATAACAAAATTTCATATTTAAGCAATATTATTTTCGACAAATTCTAGTCCATAATGAAAAATCTAGCCAATTGCAGTTAATCAATCAACCAATCAATCAATCAATTCTTGTTGATAATATTGAAATACTACCTTTATTAACACTTTCTTTCAAATGTCCAAATATCTTTTCAGACAGATCATCTTCACTAGTCAACTTAATACTCTCTTTTTCTCCACCTTGGAATTGTTTTTCTTCTGAACGTAGTGTACTGTCATACATGATTTAATTTCATTACTACTTGCTGTGTCTTGTTCAATTGCAATAATATCTTTTATGTCGATTTTCACTGAGGAAAAAAAAAGGTAAACGTGTATGTTCATTGTATAAACATCATTATTCGAGCTTTAAATAAACTTCTAATCGATCTTAACTTCAAGATGTCGAATCCCTAAAACATTCGCGTACATTATGACAGATATTACCTGAGTTCTATGTACAGGGAATCTTGTTTGTATAATGGCACTCCAAACATGAGGGAAACTCCTATTGAGGAAATGGAAGAAGAACTATAATCCTTTAGCTTAGTGTTAAACATGTGACAGGTCTAAATTGTACATTTACTTCCTAAACAAATTATCAACAACCTAACATGTATGTGACATCATGTATGTTTTGAATTTTAAATCAATTTTAAAAATAGTTAATTCTATTTATAATTTTGTGTCAGTGTTACCCGATCGCGCATTGTATTTGAGTGTTTATACTTGAATATACTGAGTTCATATTTTGGGATATTATTTTACTTTATTTTTATGTTATATCGAGGTCACACTGGTAGGTACAATGTAGGTCCGATTGAAATTCTCCATTTAAGATAAAACATATTTATCATTAAAGAGGACATATATCTCATAGTTTTGGGCGAGAGAGATTGGTGTTTTCCTTTTTTAACCATAATTTGTCTAAACTAAGTTTTCATTGCAAAACGTTGCCTGCGCATATCTGATGGTTGATGCGACTTTAACCATTAATAATTTAATTAAAATTTGTTTATACAACAGAACACAATACAAAACAATGGAGACCACGTGACCAATTTTTTTTCTTTATACCTCAATAAAAAAAATTTAGATTAGCTCCGCCCACTTGCCCCGTTTTGGCGGATTTAACCGGAACTTCTTCATTGTTTACATCTGCAATACTCATCACTGAATGAGATCACGATTATAAAAAAACAATCGGGTCATATTCATCCGCCTTATGATGACTATCGATGTAGATATAATTAAACTTGATTTAAATGTTTCAGATTTTTTGGGGTTTTCTTTTAATTTCTTGAATAATTAAAGAATGTCTAAATTAAATTATAAGGAATAACTGTGATATTATTTTTTTTATTGGTGTATAAAAGAAAAAACGATTTGCACTCTTTTGAATAATGCGCTACGCGCATTATCCAGTGTGCAAATCGTTTTTTCTTTTATACACCAATAAAAAAAAATATCACAGTTATTCCTTAAGTAAATCATTGCGCTGTATGGAGGAATGAATTTAATGCATAATTATGTACAACGTCGCATCTGTTAATAGGATCTAAAACAAATGGTGAATCGAAGATGACTTTTACCTGAAGTTAACGGTGCTTTGATGTACTACCAGTTAGTACTGCCTAGATAGTCGACGCATAGGCGTAGGAGCAGGGGGGGCAGCGGAGGCCGGGCCCCCCCCCCAATGTCAGAGAAGGGGGGGGGGGGGGGCAGGCCCCCGGAAAAAATTGTGTGAAATTTTGTATCATGCTAAAAAAGAAAGAAAGAAAAAAAACAAAACAAGAGCTTTAACAGGAAATGTCCATCTGGTAACCAATCAATTATCAATTTCATCATTATACTTGTAAAAGGGCGTCAAAATTTTCCGGGGTACCCCATATCCAGTGGCGGATTCAGCGGGGGGCGTAGGGGGAATACGCACCCCCCTTTATGTCGCTAATAATACATATTGTTCAGCTCAGATTGCACCAGAATGCAGGATTTTTGTGCCACTTTTTCAAAATTTTTCGGGGGAGCATGCCCCCGAACCCCCCTAGAAGGTTCGAGCCTTCAAATCTCACATTATACGCCCCCTTTCTAAAATTCTGGATCAGCCTCTGATATCCATCTCCAATGAGGGGGTGATTATGCAACTTGTGTCATACGGTTATTTTTTATAATCTTGCCTTGATATCACAGCATTTTAAACCTATCAAAACGATGCACAATACATTGAAAATGCGTCTAGACAGGACTTAGTTTTGAAAATATCAATACATTTTAAGTATAAACTCCGTAAATAAGAATGTAATTGCACAACATTGGATTATATAGTCGGTAAATAAAAATCTGTCGATCTTAAAGATGGACGGATGACCCAGTTTTTACCCCTCCCTCAGACAATAAATGAGGCGTATAGGAAAAACATATTACGTAACCATATATAATAAAATATACATCTTTTAAACAACCAATTTCGAGTATATATTATTTACATTTACAGTCGAACCTGTCTTAAAACCAACTTCTATATAGGGACCACCTGCTTTTAAAAGGCCGGTAAAATTTAAACCCATTTGGTATTTATATTTATTCTATATTATATTATATTTGAGTCTGTATATACATAGTGACCAACTTCCCATAAAGGCCACTTCTACTTTCCCTTTTTGATGCTTTTACTGACAAGTTTGACTGTGTGGTAATTTTGAGGACCAAGATTTGTGTGGCTACTAGATAAAAAAGGAAGGAAGACACTGTAAAGGTATTGGTTCTTTATTTCTCTGATGTAGTGTACGTCTTATGATGTTTATATTAATGGTCACGGGAAGCTACAGCTACATTTAAAATAAATAAAAACTACACCACTGTACAAGATTTTGTCATAACTGTCTAGTTCCCATATGGGGTTGCTTTTTTAACGACCGAACTAGTGGAATTTATGTAGATCCTACTCTTATTCCCGCGCGGTCTGATCAGTACAAATCCCGGTAAGGACTGTGCTTGGTATTCTACAGGTACAGATTTATCATTCATTCATACGTATACGTTACATGTAACAGAAAAAGAGAGATTCATCCGCAAAAGAAATCCATGTCCTTCCTTATGCTTTCTATCGACCTATTAAGTTTGGCCCGTCATAAAGGATCGTCGGCCTCAATATGAGTGTAACAAGTTTGTCTGAGACAAACCAATGCATACAAAGCGACACGTAACATATATCACGCCTCTCATGATCTCTTGCGAATCCGAATTTGAATATTACCTACGAGGACGAGGGTTTATCAGGTTGTACCTACGAGGACGAGGGTTTATCAGGTTGTACCTACGAGGACGAGGGTTTATCAGGTTGTAATATCTGTTTTGTCCAATAGCTCTAGTTTCCTTAACCATACCAGATGTAAAAATACTTGGACTTAAACAATGACCCTTCCAAATGCTAGGGTAAAGCTTTACCCAATGAGGTGCCTGGTCATTTATTGAGGCTGATTTCCATATAGAAGTCTCGATAAAACTGAAATAATTCGGTACAGGACTGTTTTATATCATGTCGAAGAAGCAATTCGCTCCTCATTAATATTCATAATTTTTTTTGTCACGTGATTGCGAAGTTTTGTTCCAGGGAAAATAAGAAAACTAGAGGCGTAACACACATCTATCGCCAAATAAGTAAGTTTGACAGTCTAGCCCCTTCTTTAACCCCCGCTATACAATCGCTGTAGCTGACTGATAACAGGTTTATTTATTCCGGTTTGAATGTAGTGTTCAGCATTCCCCAAGTAAATTGTTTTTTCACTTTTTTGATTTTTGTTATTTTCGATATAAAAAGGAACCCTTCAATTAAAAGCTAGGATGAAAACTTTTGCATCTGACGGATAAAATCAACAAGGTCGCTATGAACAAAGCGAACAATCGATAAGGTCAAGTGGCTATGGTTTAAAAATTGAGCCAAAGTTAGCAGAATTTGCAATTTTGTCAAACTGAATATTGGTTACATAGAACGATCTCGCTTCGTAGGTTGAACTTTGATAATTAAAAATATTTTAATAAATACAAGGCTTTTTTGTTATATAATAAGGCAGAGATTTGTTCCACCACTTGGTGCAAGTTCTGTATTGCGCCAAATTTGAATTATTTACTATAACGAGTCATTGAGAAAATGGCAAATCATCATCAAATATGGCGGATATACAAATAAGTAAACTCTTTCTTTGATATGTAAAACGTTTATTTATTAAACATTTTAAACAGACTAATTTAAACTTATCACGTGGTTTGCATTATGACATAAGTGCCCTGCATGAAAATTATGGGTTACTGCTCGAAGCATCATTGCTGGCTCAGGTGTTATCATTGGTGCTTGTGTCATATCTGCTGTTGTCATGGGCGCGCCTGTTGCCATTCCCACTGTAGTTTTATGACCTGACAGGTTCTCAATCATATGTATCATTTTAAGCTACAACAAAAAAAATCCAGTGAATTGACGGATCGCCGGCCACGCCCACAATGTTCCTACAAAGGTCCAGCATGCTTGAATTACAAACAAAAAGAATGAAAACTCGGCCCTGAATTGTGATATTTAATGACGTCACTGACACTAAAACGTCATTAGTTGCCGTGGAGCAGCTTTCATACCGTGATGGCGGCCAGTGTCGGAAAATAAAAGGCGTGGCCGGCGATACTACAATTAGGATCCATTGGGAGTAGATACTTTTTTGTGATTTGCACTTATGACAGTTATGTTCAAAGAACCATAACTCCCAAGAGAAATGGGAAAAAAAACAAGGGTGAATGATATGAGCGTCTCCTAACAATGTTGATGCTTTGTGCCAAATTCCGTAAAAGTTTAGAGAATTACTCCGAACAAGATGTGTCTGGACGAAAGGAAGGACCAGCGGAAGGAGGGAAAGAAGGATATTAAATAGAACTTCGATTTAAATATCCACCTTTTTTGGAAAGGCGGTGGATAAAATAGAACAAATGATACCTTGAACAAATCATTATTCAATCAAGCGTCTTTTTACACAAATTATTTTTGCATTTGTGTTATAACGTTTTCGGGTTCTTATGATTTATATAACCATGGATGGTTTGAGTAGCACTGATGTTAACATATTACCATGGATGATTTGAGTAGCACTGATGTTAACATATAACTATGGATGGTTTGAGTAGCACTGATATTAACATATAACCATTAATGGTTTGTTTGAGTAGCACTGATATTAACATATAACCATGCATGGTTTGAGTAGCACTATTGTTAACATATAACCAGTGATGGTTTGAGTAGCACTGATGTTAACTAGCACTGATATTAACATATAACCATGGATGGTTTGAGTAGCACTGATGGTAACATATAACCATGGATGGTTTGAGTAGCACTGATGTTAACATATAACCATGGATGGTTTGAGTAGCACTGATGTTAACATATAACCATGGATGATTTGAGTAGCACTGATGTTAACATATAACCATGGATGATTTGAGTAGCACTGATGTTAACATATAACCATGGATGGTTTGAGTAGCACTGATGTTAACATATAACCAGTGATGGTTTGAGTAGCATTGATGTTAACTAGCACTGATATTAACATATAACCATGGATGGTTTGAGTAGCACTGATGTTAACATATAACCATGGATGGTTAAAGTAGCGCTGATATTAACATATAACCATGGATGGTTTGAGTAGCACTGATGTTAACATATAACCATGGATGGTTTGAGTAGCACTGATGTTAACATATAACCATGGATGGTTTGAGTAGCACTGATGTTAACATATAACCATGGATGGTTAAAGTAGCGCTGATATTAACATATAACCATGGATTGTTTGAGTAGCACTGATGTTACCATATAACCATGGATGGTTAAAGTAGCGCTGATATTGACATATAACCATGGATTGTTTGAGTAGCACTGATGTTAACATATAACCATGGATGGTTAAAGTAGCGCTGATATTAACATATAACCATGGATGGTTTGAGTAGCACTGATGTTAACATATAACCATGGATGATTTGAGTAGCACTGATGTTAACATATAACCATGGATGGTTAAAGTAGCGCTGATGGTAACATATAACCATGGATGGTTTGAGTAGCACTGATGTTAACATATAACCATGGATGATTTGAGTAGCACTGATGTTAACATATAACCATGGATGATTTGAGTAGCACTGATGTTAACATATAACCATGGATGGTTAAAGTAGCGCTGATGGTAACATATAACCATGGATGGTTTGAGTAGCACTGATGTTAACATATAACCATGGATGATTTGAGTAGCAGTGATATTAACATATAACCATGGATGATTTGAGTAGCAGTGATATTAACATATAATCATGGATGGTTTGAGTAGCACTGATGGTAACATATAATCATGGATGGTTTGAGTAGCACTGATGTTAACATATAACCATGGATGATTTGAGTAGCAGTGATATTAATATATAACCATGAATGGTTTGAGTAGCACTGATGGTAACATATAACCATGGATGGTTTGAGTAGCACTGATGTTAACATATAACCATGGATGATTTGAGTAGCAGTGATATTAACATATAACCATGAATGGTTTGAGTAGCACTGCATATAATCTTGGATGGTTTGAGTAGCAGTGATATTAACATATAACCATGGATGATTTGAGTAGCAGTGATATTAACATATAATCATGGATGGTTTGAGTAGCACTGATGGTAACATATAACCATGGGTGGTTTGAGTAGCACTGATGTTAACATATAATCTTGGATGGTTTGAGTAGCACTAATATTAACATATAGATCTTTTGGTTTACGTTTAAGTCTAGAACCACTGCGGTAGCTCAGTTGGTAGAGTGCTCGCTTCGTATGTGGGAGAACAAGGGCTTGAACCCTGTCCGGGTTCTGGTCAAAATTTCAAAGAAGTGGTGCTTGTTCTTTCGCTAAGCACTTGGCATTAAGAAGTAAAAATCAGAGGCTCTCGAATAGGACCTAAAACCGATGTCCCGTGTCACGAAAAGCGTTGCACGTTATAAATCCCTCCCTGCGCGTTGACCTGAGCTCACTGTAAGGGTCAAAATATCTAGTTTCACCTACAGCTTGTGATGTCTTGATGTAAGTGAAATATTCTGGACTTGTATATAATTGAATCAATCAATAAAGTTTATGGTACGAGAATTTAAAATTATTTTTTCTTTGCAGTGTTCAAGTGCCATATCACAATATCAGTTAAAATAACCCTACATTATTGCTATTTTACCTCAATGTGTCTTAATCCTGCCCCTGTGTGTACAGCCGTTCGTTCATCTGATGACAGTCTATAGAGAAAACATCTATGTCCCCACAAAGCGTTCATTAAATGCTACAAAAAAGTTGAATTTCTTGATTAATGGTAATATAAAGTAAACGTTTGTCTAATCACGACAATTTTTATGCCAAATAATAAAAATAACGTAATAATAATAGAGAGTACTAATTTTGCACACTTATTAATCTTCCATTAGATCCTCGTAAATTGTTGACATTTAAATATGTATGTGTAAACTAACGGAATAGCATGGCATACAGAGTGTAAGAGAAGACGAGTTAAATAATGGTTTTATTCGTCTTCACTTATACCTAAAACGTCAGGTCAGATGGTTGAGTGAAGCGAAGTGTCCGGAGAAAACTAGCAATCTTTGGGCAAGCGAACCGACAGCTTCCCTAAACTAGGACATCTATTCAGAATAGAATTCTAACATGAATGGCGGTGAACTGCGAAGCTCTGTCACCCTTCAGCGTGCGATTTATACAACTCGGTCATCCAAGATCCGCAAACAAGATACAGTTGTGATATCAAAGTAAATGCTTCACCAACTCTTTGATTTCCCTAACTCGAATCTCTATATGTACATGTTTGCGTTTTTACCACGACGATTGCTCGCCTCGTTTGTTTTAGGTCGTGGTTTCGAACTCCGCATGAAGTCTAACTACGACTTGATAATAAATAGTGGTTGTTCTTTCGCCAGACACTCGGCATTTAAAAATGAAAGTTTTCGAGGTTCTTCCTTAAAACCCGATTTCTTGTGTCATGGCAAAAGGCACAAGTTAAGAAATTCTTGCTGTACACCCCCCTCCCCGAGCGCACTACAAAGGTAAAAAAAATCACCATTTCATCTAAAGATGGTGACGTATCAATGTAAGTGAAATATTCTTGAATGAGACGTAAAGTACCAACCAAATAATCTTTTGAGTTTTTATGAACTGGTGTGGTGGTTGGGATAAGTGGGATAGTACAGACCCTGCAGTATTACTATAACCACAGCGATGGGCTTTAGTGCTCATCTAGAAACTAAGATTCTATCATCGGCGTTCTATAGATATTTACTCGTCTAGTTTTCCTGTTTCTCTGTTTCCGTTTTCAGAATAATTCCGTTATAATGAGAAACAAAGTACACTGGAGTATTATTTTAACGTGGTCTGGCATAACTGCGACTCAAAATGTTGGATGATATGCGTTATATAATTGCTGGGACCGCTGTCATTACTATATTGTTGTCAAAGTTTCGAACAGTTTCGAATAGTCATTGATATATCATTGACAAGTGTCAAACTCGCACAATAAATATATACGTACTATCCCAGCATTGTACAAAATCTGCTATGTAGTCTAGTATCTTTCATTTACTTGGAACAATAATGTTTTTTTTTCAAATTTCTTTAAGCAAATTTTAAGTAGTTTTATTATACATATATTTTGAATTTTCTAAAAGAAATTCAAATTATATTATAATTGTTCTCGCAAGCAAGTTCAAAAATTGATTTCAAAAGCAAACAAACTTAACAGTGTTCACGTCACAAATCCAAAGCAAAGTATAAACCTTTGAAAATGGTAAATTTAGTGACACACGTTAACTTTAATCAGGGACGTGAGACCGGGTGCTCTGGCACAAAAATTTGAGCTTCAAGTTTAGTCAAACATACGTGTGTATGGTCATATGCAAACATTATTGATCCTTTTTCGTCGGGTTCCGTCGTCGTGTGTGCATGTCCATGATGACCGTGGTGGGAACTGGTCGTTCTTGCGTAAGCCTGTAAAGAAGACATAACATATACTGTAAGTCAAGTTTAATTCACCGTGTACTAATTTTCACTTATTTTGAGGTAGAAAATTTTCCACGAAAATGGGAAAATAAATTGAAGTTCATGACCGAAAAAGATAGTGTCTGAAGACAGAAACATGCACTACACACATCACTCAATTTTCGATTTAATAGTCAGTTTTATAAATCCGCGAATATTGACCTTCGCAAAAAGGTAGGAAATTAAAAAATCCGCAAAATTGTGACCCCGTGAAATTAAGTATGTTTTCATTATCTATTGGCTAGGGTCAAGGGTTCATACGAAACATCGAGGTTGGCTCAACTTCCAGTTAAAGTAGTTATCAGAAGCAAGCCGCAATATGACGGCAATTAATAGTCGCAAAGCTTGCAATTAATTATGCGACCATGATGTCCATGTGTCTTATTTTATTTTAAATAAATTTCATTTAAATCGGGGATGATAACGACAGATAAACTAGTGCTCTTATTATAAAAAAATCCATTTGGAACTGTTTCCAAATCTGCAATAATACGTTTAAGTTCCGTTAAGTAATGAAACTACCGTAGTTTTCGGTAAAAGTAAACCATGTTTAAGAAACGCACACACATATGTTGTCGATGGGTGAAAAAGGGTTAGCCGAATTTTCAAAATAGCACTCAGAATGATGTTTTCATGAATTACAAATGTATCGTAAATGAATAAAAATAATAAAGGGGAACGTAAAACACAAACATAACGGTCCAAATCTCAATCCAAAAAAGTAAAATATTAACTCAGTAAACTAGCAAATTTAGTGAAACATGTGAACACCAGGGGAGTGAAATCGGATGCTCCGGAAGGTTAAGCGCCTCTCTTCAAGATAGCTACTTCCACCACGTATGGAATAAAATATAAGGAATATAGAAAAAATGATGGTGAAATTTAAAATATATGCCTGAAACAATCACTTACCAAAGCTGAAAATGATATGAAAATAATGATGCTCTTCATTGCTGTATAGATGTCGTATCCACAATACACATATCCTTGTGGTATGAATTGAGGCCAAGTCTTATCATTATCGTGATTTAAAGACTGAAATTATGTCATGACCAGAAATTAGGACATAATAGAGATTTCACGTTTACTTAAGGTGGAATACGGTCTAATTGGTTCATTTTCATTCCTTTTTTTATTTTAAAAAAAAAATTATATTATGATGATTTAACCATTTATTAAACTGCATGTGTTTAACGTTCTTTGTTCTATTTTTAAAATTGTGATTTGGTTCTTCACACACACACACACACACACACACACACACACACATATATACTAGTAAAAGGGTCGGAAGAACTTTACTCATTTCATTAATAATAGGTTTTTGCGTTACAACGTAATAGCAAAATATATATGTCTTTACGTTTCGTAGTAATGGGTCTTGATTAATTGATGGGCGGGGTTAGTCTTGAATGCTAAATGAAGGTGTGGTATGTTAACTGGATATGTTGCACGGGTAATATATGAGTAGTCATTCGGTGTTCAAGCCATTGTAGCCTGTAGTCTCACCGGGAGCAGTCGCACTTACAAGTTTAAAAATAAGTTTGTTTTGTATATATGCACAATGCTTAGGTGAGCTTACATTTCATAATTGGCTACACTAGTTTTATTGATAATAAACGCATCAAAATCATTAATTTTGGTTAAAAAAATTATCTTGCAGTTGGTCGAAGTTGCGTGAGTAGGTATGGGCGCAATGTATATCCATTATCACCCTGTAGTAGTCCGCTGTATTCACCACTGGCAAAACTTTGCTGACACAGCAGTTCTCAAATATTCTACTGTCATGGGTACTTTCTGGCCACTTTGAAACAATGTTTCTAAACTTATGGTCGCTATCACAAATCGCCTGCACATTTTTGGAGAAGTATCCGTTGCGATTTCGGAACATTTCTGCATTGACATCTCCAGGAGGTTGTATTGGAATGTGAGTACAGTCTATTGCACTCACAATTCCAGGCAGTTCATGAATTCCCTCTCGTTTTCACGAAGTGCTTCTCCTGTAGGGAACTTGATGAAATTCTGTCTTTTATCGCCTATACAGCGGGATACATTACTTACTATTCTGCTCACTCTCTTGTACTACAGTGTATGCCAAAAGCATCACCAATTAATTCCAAGCATGCTCCAGTTGCATAAAACCTCAAAGTGACTAAAACTTGAATTAGTTGCACAATGTCAACTGTCTTGTAACCAGGTCTGTTTCTTTAGAAAAACGAAACCTCGAAATAAATTCAAAATCGTCGAAAAACGTCATTGGATTAAATCGGTCTCTAACAACTATCTCCCTCATTTTGCTTACATCTGAAGCTACCTTAGCATCAGCGTAATCAATATAAGTGATGTAGTCCATTTCTGTACTGAAACTTACACCAAACAGATAAACCTGCTCATGAGCAGGTTTGGTAGAAAACTTGCTTATGAGAAATCACTACCGTGACAAAATACCTGTGCAACCCAACAGTATCTTATCCGATCCACATATAATTGTTGAGCTGTGTCTTAAAACAGGTGAATTCTGCAAACCGATGAGCGGCGATTCATTTATAAATCGGGTTTAACGGAGTAACTCCGACCTGAGCAACCGGGCATCTATGTCTTTACGTTTTGTAGTTATGGTTCTTGGTTAAGTAATGGGCGGGGTTAGTCTAGATGAGATATGGTAAATGGATATGTTGGTAGTTTTTCGGTGTTGAAGTCATTCTAGCCTGTACCCTCACCGTGAGCAGTCGCACTTAAAAGTTTAAAAATAAGTTTGTTTTGGTATATAAGCGCATATTAAAGGTATATCTCTGGTTTTTCTCCTTGAAACCGATTTCGGTTTATTTAATATGTGCATATATTTTTTCCATAGAAAACATGTAAATATAGATACAAATATAGGTATTAAATGCCACCTGTTGATTGTCTGTCACAGACTACATGCTTTTATATGGTTTTAGTATTCTTTTTGTTATTTAAGATAGGAAAGACCAATGCATCACAAATGAAGGCGACGATAACCAATGGCTTTAGTAATTCAGCTTAGTATAATGCGTATCATTTATATCTATAGTATTATTCGAAAAACACATTTAGGATATATAAAGAACTGGTTAGGTTCTTGACACACACACTAATGCCCGTATTCACACCTGTGTTTAAGACAGGTTTACCTCTGAGAACAGCTTAAATCTTTTAAACCTGTTTCACACATGTTTCTTAAGTGTGAGCTCATCTCAAATATCAAGGTAAATCTAAACCTGGTAGCAGGTATGTTTATATACTGATTTACCACAAGAATTGCAATGGAAGATTACATTGATGCGATTGAGAGGCTTGATATGATTGATCTGATAAACAGAAGAACACAGGTTTTTCGTGATGGAACAGACCCGTTCGTTTTATTTGATGATGATGACCTTTTCAATAGATTCCGTTTCCACAAGCACAACGTTTTGGATACTATGCAAATTTTAGGAAATGCACTTATACTAAAACAACAAAAAAGGGTGTCAGTTACTCCTCTTCAACAACTTTTGATAACGTTACGATTTTATACAACAGGAACATTTCAATTAGTTGATAGTGATTTATTTGGTGTGTCACAACCAACCATTTCTAGGGTTGTAAAGAGAGTTTCCGGAGTTATTGCTTCACACTATAATGAACATGATGAAGTTATTCGTTTTCATCAGGGCAACGCCCTTCTACATGTACAAAGGGGTTTCATGGATTTAGGAGGTATACCAGGTATTGTAGGTGCAATTGCCTGTACACATATACCTATTCAGCCTCCCGGAGGTATGAATGCAGAGTTATATCGAAACCGGAAGGGTTTCTTTCTATTCTATAAATGTGCAAGAAATTTGTGACCATCAATGCAATTTCACAAACATTGATGCAAGATGACCAGGGAGCACCCATGACAGTAGGATATTTGATAACAACAACATTTGTGCTGTGAAAGTACAAGTGACTTTACATATAATTGTAGCATGCTAAAATTTGGTCCTTTCCTACCAGCCATTACACCACCTGAATCTAGGATCAGGTAAATCCTGTTTTATTTTCAGTGTGAAATATGGTTAAAACATGTGTGATTTCTACTAACCTGTGATTTAAAACCACATTTTCCTAAGCCAGGTTTACACTGTAATCTTTTCTTACCTGAGACACAGGTGTGAATACGGGCATAAGAGATCATGCCCTAAAATCCGGGTGACCGAGACCAAAAGATCTGAAAGTTGATTATTATAGGAAAATGTCTCAAGTTTACGAAAACCAATTTCTTACGCGTCATCTCGTTTCCTATTTTTCAATCAGAAACAGTTTTTGTAGAAAAGTCCGTGAAAATTTTAATTTTTGCAAAAAATATAAAATTAAGATTTGAAGTATTCTTTGGCACAATGTGATAAAATCAGTAGTGAAAAATGCGTTTTTATCACATCTACAGTCTTTCTATTCTTGTACATTTGTTATTTATGCGTTGAATCCCACAATTTTTTTTATATTTTTATAAAGCCCTGGTAGTTCTGTAGAAAATAAGAAATATGGAACCTTAATATCGTAGCAGATTTATATGTTTCCAATATATATAAAAAAGTAAAAAACATAAGTTTTTTCGGCCCATTCTTGCGTGCCTGTGTATTAAACAAAACACAATTGTTTGTTACGTCTTCCGTCTGTGCACATCATATTTATAAACCATAATATGGGGATGTTTTGGTGATTTTATATGAAAATTTGCACTTTGCATATAACAGTAATGTGGGAAATGCGTTTACTATCTTATACTATACTTGTAAATAGACACTGAATCTTAGTAGACTATTAGGTTATTATATATTGCTGTAATACCATGACACGAGTGTAAACAATATAAAAAAAACCATCGTGAATACAGAAGTTTAAATGAAACGAATAAATTAACTTCCTCTACCACAAAATTGAAAAAAAATATATGAAAACCCCTTTTAGGTAAAATAAAGCTGATTCCCGCTTCTTATGAATGTTACAAGCATACGTTCCTGTGACAATGGTACAACAAGCTTCAAGGATTTGAAATAATCGCAAAATGCGTTATTTATGTGTAGATATGTTTACTTAAAATGATAAAATTGCGTATATATTTCATTTTTATGTAAATTGCTATGAGAGAAAAGGAGCTTCGCCTCTTGTATTTTTGGTTATTTAGGCCTCGAATTTCGAGCGTAACCTATATTGATGTATTTCCTTAAGCGACTGATTCCCCAAGTTTTGCATCCCATTTAGACTGTTACCTCAATTACGACACCCTCGACAGACTCCATTTGAAACTGTACGACAAACGTGATGACTTCATTTTTTTCTTTTTCAATTTCCTTTACAGCTTCTCCTGCTTATGGTGTATGTTTCCCAATTAAACATGTTCCCATTATGGGGAATTTATACAACGAAGCAAGCTGCTTACAAATTAATTGTTGACTCATGGATATTGCATGTCTAGGCTTATCAAGGCCCTCGAAAAGTTTTATGGCTGTCATCACAGTATTGTTAATAAATTATGTTCCATGTTTCTTTCGCTCAATTTTGATTACACACGTGGCGGGTGTAGCTATATATGGTGCTTACCCATCCAGAGCACCAGGCCTCGCTTTCCTTGTGGAAGTTCACGTGTAAACGTAACTTGTCAGTTTTAAAGTTTTTACTTTACTTCTGGATTGTGATTTGGACATTGATACGTATGTTTTTTTTCTTCCACCATGTGAAAATCCCGTTTGACCTTGGATGCAAATTTGTGTTTTGTAAAGTTTTTAAGCAAGTATGCCTACAGCAATTGCCAATGATAATTTTTTTAGCATACTGTTGTTTAAAAATTGGATTTCAAGAAAAGAAATTACATGTAGTAAATACTCATTTTTTAAAAGTTGAAAATAAAAAAACACACCAATCCAAAGCAAAGTATTTAGACTTTGAAACCCGAAAATTTAATTCAGTACTTGAACTCCGAACAGGGAAGTGAGGCCGGATGATTAGCACCTGCTGTTTGTCCAGCTACATCCGCCAGGTGTGACGTGTGAAAAATTAGGAATTCATATAATTTTATAATCAATCTGATAAAATAAAATGATAAATGAAGATGAGGTCATTTATAGTGCAATATAAGGTTAAAATCTATATATATATAAATCTCAGTCGAATGCATTAATGATTATTGGTTCATTTTAAGACGTATCATACACTATACATAGTTTTTGCAGATCCATAAGCTCCCAAGAAAAAACTTTTGCCAGACGATCACGAATGATATTTCAAAACCACTTCACGGTGTTATCAACAGGGCTCGAAAAGTATTATGAAACAGAGAAGCGACTTCTCCCTCAGCCAAGGTTAGAGAGAAATTTTTCATGATGACAATTCACATTTTAATTTCCATTTCCATGTCGCGATCGTACATTTTAAAAAAAATGTAATTATGTTATCTTGTATAACCAACCTTTTGACTGGGATACATCGAGCAGTTTGTTATAGTAATAAAGATATCCCTTAATAACTAAGATGGAATGGTAAATATTACATTATCTGTTACTGTGGTACATTGTCTTTAGCTAAACAACAAAATTCCTGTCTAGGAAAGGAAACATGGCGTTGAAGATATCCTTTTAGTATTAAGACGGGGCGGTAAACATGGCAGTATCTATTACTGTGTTACAATTTATTCAGTTGTAACGTTTTGTAGTTAATGAAGGATGTGCGCATCATAAAGGTATTTTAAAGCATAACTTATTTAGCTACATTTGTTAAGGTTAATGCCAGTAATCATTATGGATATGACTGATTGAAGATTTATCATATATAGTTTTCCAAGTTGGCACTAGAAATATAATATCTGCTGAATTAGTGTCCAAATATAAACTGTAACTTGAGTTGGGCTTTTAGAGCCATTTTAGAACTTTCTTTGTGAAAGCAATAAAAACAACAATAAGAAAAAAAATGTTTTGAAAATTAATTACAACAGTAGTTGAGCTTTCAACCATTATAAGTTTACAACATAAATAAATTGTAACAGTCACAATTGCTTTGTATTGAACAGTTCAGCACTATTGTCATATAGCAACAATAGAACTAAATGTATTCTCATTATTCATTTATAATTATCAAGTGTGTATACATAGAATATAGTACCGGCTTTAGTTTCAAAATCATTCCTTATTTTAAAACAAGCTCAATTGATTTTTTAACACATGGTAATTGTGTTATTTTTCCAAGATATTCAGAACTTGGTGTCATTTTGTTTAAAATTTAAAAAATAGCTAAATTTAGTTAAAGAAATTCTTAGTTAATGAGTTATTGTAAAACTGGAGCCTGGTAATCATTCAGATCAAACTCATGAAATTATGTAAGACAATATCGACTAAAGCGCCATATTAATCAGCTAGTATTAATATATATTCTTATTATTCTGTCAAATTTGACTATATAGGAAAACATGGTATATAGGAATCAGCTAACGTGTGGTTTCTAACAAGATCAAATAAATGCAAGAAAATTAAAGTAACCAGTTCCCTTGAAAATTAAAATGAAAAAAAGGAACGAAAACAAATATCTGACAATTCTACATACATTTACAAGAGGTCACTATATTGTCTCGCATACGCATTGGGTTCTTCCCAGTGGTATTGGAAATGGAAGTCTAAAGCTTTGATAAAATCTTTTTTCGTGTTAAGCCCTTTTACAAGGCACACTTGAAATTAGAAGCAAAAATGCTATTTTTAATAGTTTCGATAAATTTGGAATAGAAGCTGCATATTTCATGGGGATGTCATGTGCAAAACAAGGAATTAATTTATCCTGGAAGCTACCTGCCACATAACTCCTGTACATGATATATTCTGATTAAATGCTGGCTGATGCCTAATCATGATGATCAGCAAAATGCTCAGAAAGTTGTGCCACCTTTTTCCCATATTTTCCCCCTCCTGACTTTACATCGACTTCTTTGCATCACAAATACACTCTGGTGTTAATACGTGAGTGTTTGACACAAGTCTACAGTCACTAAATCTTGAAAAAAATATTTTATTCAATCTTCACTTAATCCGGCATAATTCTATTTAATGCATTCTTTTGTTGAGAGTATATTTTTACATCAACTTCTTGCACATTTGATTCACTGTCCAATTCAAAGTACAGATTGTTCACAGATTCATCTTAATATTTCCCTTCACACCCTAAAAATCCATCAACATTTAATGACTTTGATTGATTCACTGACTTTTTAAAACTTTGACTTTGGGGACGTAGATATTTAAATGCACCATCTTTCTGTCTTATAAAATTTCCAAGCTTGTCGAAATAGACACCAGTATTTTCCATCATATCATTCACAGAATCATTGGTGATTGAACCTATAGGTTAGATACAACTAAAGTTCATGGATTCAGTTTGGAAATTTTTCCCTAGCCTAGTAATATAGGGAAGTATGTCCATCAACATGTGCATAATTATATATACACTTCATGTAGAATACTCTTGGCCGTAGGATTTGCAGAACTTTGTGTTCTAATAGTAAAACAAGAGCTAGATGTGTTTTACATGTATATAGCACCTTAACTGCTCGATCTTAACTTAACCAGCGCAAAGAAAACACTTCGACATACTTCAATTTGGGCTTTTTAAAAAAAATGTTGAAATTCTGTTAATTTATTTTGCCGAATGGCAGATTTGCTGAAGTAGTAAAAAATACTACTAGTTATTTGAGAAAATTAAGAACGTTCCAAAATAGATTTAGATATAGTAGCTTAAGAGTACATGTGTCCTGCACAGTTAATATCTATCAAACCTGGAGAATCTTTCATCAATCTCACTACAACACCAGATTTCCTTCTCGTCATTACACTTACACCGTCTGTGCCAATTACCACTATCTTTGATATGGCTATACCTATCTCACTTATAGAACTATATTGGTAGTTATCGTTTCTGCATTAACATGTGGTAATTTGAACATTATCAAAAAGCTCCATTTTCACTCTAAGATTGTTATGAAAGCTGACATACATTAATAACCACTTTTTGTTGCTAGTGTCTGTCGATTCATCTATTTTTAATGAAAAGGAATCTGAACTTAAGACTTTGTTGGTTTTGTCCTCAACTATTACATCTCCAATTGCATTTTAAAACACTGTAATTGCTGCATGTGGACAGTACTTAAATTCTTATCAATATCTCTTATACGTTCACAATTTAAATACGTTTCAGTTTTAGTATGCCTTTCAACTAGTCCGTGGGCAATTCTCCCTTAGCTAAATAATATGCACATTTCAGATAGTTGAATATTGTTTGTCTTCCTTTAAAATACTTTTATCGAAATGTTGTTTCATTTGCTCTGTTTTCCCTTGATTTTCTTTGTAAGTGCAAACTTGTGTTGACCATCTGAAAAAAGGAAAGTGTTAAATAGCATTTTATTGACAAGAAGTTGTACTGTATTATCAACTCTAAAATTTAGATATGGGCCTTTGTGTTTTTGACAAAGAAAACTATCAATTGAATCTTGACTTGTGTGATCAGTAATATAAAATAGTGAAATATAATTAAAGTGAACAATAAAACCTTGATTTTGGTGATCAGTGAAATCATCATTTTCATAAGTGAAACTTAAGTTTATTAAACTGAACTACGATTCAACCCCACAGTTACTTAATCTTGAAGAAAGAATTTCTACAATCTTGGTCACATAATCCGGCAATATTCTATTAACTACATTCTTTTGTTGAGAGTACATTTTGCATCCACTTTTTGCACATATGATTAACTGTCCAATTCAAAGTACAGATTGTTTACAAATTCACCATCATAATGTTCCCCTCCACAGCCTAAAACACATCAACATTTAATGACTTCGATTGATTTATTGATTTTTTTTTTAAAAAAAATTCACTTTGCTGACTTTGCTATTTGACTGCACTATCTTTGACTCTTATAAATTCTTCAAGCTTGTCGACATATACACCAGTATTTTCTTTCATTTTATTCAGAGAATCAATGATGGTTGAAACCATAGGTCGGATACAACTGAAGCCCGTGGATTCAGTTTAAACTTTACTTAGTCTAGTAATAACGGGAAGTATGTCCATCTACATGTGCATAATTGCTATCAATTTATATTGTTTCACTTCATGTAGAAGACCCTTGGCCGTTGGGTCTGGAGAAGCGTCGTGTTCTTATATTAAAACTTCTGTATAGCACCTCGCATAGAATGCACTTAAGCATACTTCCATTAGGACAGGTTAATAAAAGTTGAGTTTCTGTTAATTTATTTTGCCGTAGGGTCGAATTGCTAAAATAGTGAACAATATCAGTAATTTGAGAAAATTTAGAAACTTTCGAAATAAATTGATCAGCCTGAGTAGTAGCTAATGAGGACATGTATCCTGCACAGTGATTTCCTTTTTAAGCTGTAGAATCTTTCACCAATCTAACAACAACACCACATTTCCTTTCCGTCATTACACTGGCGGTACCGTCTGTGCAAATTGCCACCTTCTTCAATATGTCTTTACCTTTATTACTTAGTTATAGTTTCTGCATTAACAGATGCTGTCGTAATTTAAACATTACCAAAAAGCTTCGTTTTTACTGTATGACTGTCAACAAACTAACATACATCAATAAACTCATCTTGTTGCCAATGTCTGTCGATTAATCTACTGTCAATAAAAAAGTAATCTGAACTTATGACTTCGTTGGTTTTGTCCTTAACTATAACCTCTATAATTGCATTTTAAAACTGTAATCGCTGCATGTGAGCAGTACTTAAGATTTCCATCACTATCTGTAATAAGTTCAGGATTATTAAGAGGGGTATGATTAAAGTGAAAAATAATAATAAAATCTTGCCTTCGGTGTTTCATATTCCATGTAGACGACCACTTTACATGACACACTCTGATAAAATGCTGCCTGATGCCAAGTCATGAGGTTTAGCAAAATGCTCAATAAGTTATGTCGCCTATTTTTCCTCAAGACTTGACAGTAACTTTTGTTCATCACAAATACACTCTTGTGTTTAATACAAGTCCACAGTCACTAAATGTTGAAGAAAGATTTTCTTCAATCCCACCATCCGGTAATTTTCTATTTATTACATTCTTTTGTTGAGAGTACATTTTTACATCCACTTCTTGCACATTCGATTCACTGTCCAATTCAAAGAACAGATTGTTCACGAATTCGCCATGTTCCCCTTCACACGCTAAAAGTCCATCAACATTAAATTACTTCAATTGATTCACTGATGGTTTTTTTTTTAAATTTTCACTTTGGGGACGTTGATATTTGACTGCACTATCTTTCTCTCTTATAAAATCTTTAAGGTTGTCGACATAGATACCAGTATTTTCTTTTATTTTCATTCAAAGACTCAATGGTGGTTGAAACCATAGGTAGGATACAACTGTATTTTATTTTTATTTTCATTGAAAGAATCAATGGTGGTTGAAACTATAGGTAGGATACAACTGAAGTCTATGGATTCAGTTTGAAAAACTTTGCTTAGCCTAGTAATAAAGGGACGTATGTTTATCAACTGCTTGATCTAAATCTAACCAACGCTCAGAATGCACTTCAGTTCAGGCAGGTTTAATAAATGTAAAATTTCTTTTAATATATTTTGCAGAAGAGCCGAATTGCTTAAGTAGTGAAAAAACTTCCAGTAATTTAAGATTTAGCAACCTGATAAGTAGCTAAAGAGCACCTGTGTGCTGCACAGTGAATGCCTTTCAAAGCTTGACAATCTTTTTTCAATCAGCAGATTTCCTTTCCGTCATTACACTTGCACCGTCTGTGCTATTTATTGCCATTTTGATACGTCTTTACTTTTCTCTCTTATCGAACTATCTTGTCAGTTATAGTTTTTGCATTAGCGAAGCTGTGGTAATTTGAACATTATCAAAAAGCTACGTTTTCAGTCCATGATTGTAAAGAAAGCTACATGCATTAATAAACGCTTCTTGTTGCGAATGTCTCGATTCATATACTGTCAATGAAAAGAAATCTGAACTTATGACTTTGTTGGTTTTGTCCTCGACTATTACATCTCCAATTTCATTTTAAAATTTCTGCATGTGAGCAGCACTTAATAATTCCATCACTATCTGTTATAACTTCACTATTTAAACTAATTGTCAGTTTAAGTATACTTTCAAACTTGTCCTTAGGCAATTCTTCTTTAGCTAAATAATATGCACATGTCAGAAAACAGAATATATGTTTTGTCTTCCTTTAAAATAGTATTATCAACATGTAGTTTCATTGACTCCATTCTCTTTGGACTTTCTTTGCAATTGCAAACTTGTGTTGGTAAGCTGAAAAAAGTTAAGTTTTAAATAGCATTTTATTTTCAAAGAGATCCACTGTTTTATCAACTGTATAAATTATATATGAGGTCTTTGTGTTTTTGACAAGTGAACTACGATTCAAGATTAATATATATATTAAATCTGGACTCGTGTGATTAGTAATGTAATCAAGTGAAATATATTTTAAGTGAACAATAGAATCTTAAATTGGGTAATCAGTGAAGTCACCATTATCATAAGTGAAACAATTCAATTTTAAAATAAATTGATGTCTCTTGCATTCAATTTAAAACAAAATTGAATCAAGACTTTGGCGATCAGTAATTATGTTAAACATGATTAAATGAAACATAAAAGTTAAATCTTGACTTGGGTGACCAATGATGTCTCTAGTAGATATAATTTAAGTGAAAAATAATAATAAAATCTTGACTTAGGTTATCAGTGATGACATCATTATTATAAGAGAAACATAATTTAATGAAACATGAACAAATAGATCTTTACTTGGGTTACCATTGATGTCTTTAGTATTGTAAATGAAATATAAAACTGAATTCTTCTTGACTTTAGGTGATCAGTAATAGGATTATTAAAATATAATTTAAGTAGATTAACATTAAATCTTGACTTTGGTGGTTAGGGTGATTTAGATAATACTGACAATATATTCAAGTAAAATATTAAATACAGTACCAAAAATTAAGTTCTACAAGACTTAGACAATATTGTAAACAGTCTTTTAATTTGATTTGTTTTTGAATTTCTCAAAGACAATTATATCTAGATTTGCCAATTTTTGTATTTTTTTTTTCATAAAAAAACAAATACTTACAATTTTTGTGCCTTTCATGGTTTTTGCTGCTTCACCACGTGCATAAGCATTTTCACTTGTGCTGTCCTACAACCTTGTAATACCGAACGACCTGCTTCATCACACACATACAAATCATACAGCTTTTGATTAAAGTTAACAAATGTTTACGGCGTATTTAGTCTTCACTAAAATCTAATTTCCTTTCCTTATATGTTGATGACTTTGCACCTACACCGAGCCAATCGATTTATGCGGCATGCTTTAATAACGATGATCGTTATTCTTTGCTAACTCCGACGGTATCTTTTTAATAAAAAAAAAATAAAATTGCAGAAAAACAGCGTTTTCCTGCAAGCTGAAGTTGTCAACACGTGTATATACTTTGTACACATTCACACATTCATGAAATCGATGTTTAATCCTCGACTCATCGCCTACTAGACATTTCCAATTAAGAGCGAGACGACTTCAGAGACCGAGACCGAGACGGACTTCATTATTTTTAGGGTCGATCTCAGAAGTTGATATGCTAAAATGCAACAATATATATATATATATATATATAATATATGAAAAAATTGTTTATTCATAAACAGTTTATAGAACATGGGATTATCTGAATAGTCGCTGTCTACGGACAGCTAATGAAGCACAAATTTCTACGATTGACGACAAATACCAACGAGGATGACGCCACAGACTATCTTCATCTTCCGTATTTTATGCTCAACTTTTACATGTATTAACTACGCGATTTAGTTTCCTGTATTTCCGACGAACATTGAAAGGGGCAGCTCTTATATGCTGTGTCTTAAATGAAGTAAGAACTGGAAATCTATTTGCAAATAATTTATCGTCAAGAATAACCATATCCTGCGGAAAGTCTAATTCCATATTTGGTCCAATAGAGGGCAATAAATTAAAAATGTGGGCATCATTTTGATGTCCCAAATAACCACTCCTGACAAACAAGCAGCAGAAAACCTAATGAACCCAACAATGAACTGAACGATACATCGCAGAAAAGAAAACCATTGGCACTTGAATTAAGCGATGATGAGGACGAAGGCGAAATAACTAACGACGGTAATCAAGATAACGATGGTACTCCAGAAGATAACAAACCAAAGAAAAAATCTAAAACTGCCAAGAAGAAAGATTCAATGACATCCTTAGCTTACAAAAACCAACAGGCCTGCCATAAGTTTATCACCAAAAAAAAAACCACCAAAACTTATGAAAATGTTTGGAGTCTCTGACTCTGATTCAGACGAATGAATCCATCATAGGCATATTGAAATAATTTGGTAATTTTAGATAATAAATAAAAACCAAACGAATAAAGATTAATGAACAAGAATAATGACTTCGTTTTATTATTTCTGTATGGGCCACCGTGGCAAGTGGTCTAAAACGTTAGATTACGGATCACAGTGCTTCTTCTGAAGGTTGGGCCACACCCTCTTTACGTAAGAACGGTTGTCAGTGTACAAACCGTAGGTTTTCTCCTGTTTCCTTCACCACTTCCAAACTAATTTAGAATGAGACTGTGTTCATAAATCTGACATTGGATTGTCAGTCAAAACGTAAATGATATCTAATAGTTCAATAACTGAATGTCCATAATTTGCATTAGATTTCATTTCTATTCTTGTGAATTCGCCCCTAAAATAATGAAGTCCGTCTCTGTCTCGTTCTCTGAAGTCCGTCTCCCTCTTAATTGGAAATGTCTATTGAACACTCCGGATCATCGTCAATCAGGATAAATGCCGATATGTTCAAATTAACACCTGTTGTGTACTTTTTTAAGCGATAGCAAACATGGCGTCGTGTCAACAACTGGAACTCCATGGGTTTCTTGTTAGGCTGCTTAATACATCGAAGAGTTCCCGATAATCGTTGTCCAAAAGTAGGGCGACTTCAACCCCGCTTTTACGGAAGTATGGGACGAAGTTTTCTGGGGAAAGTTATCACCCAACTTCGCCCTTATGTTTAGCCCTGAATAAAAAACAAATATACCAACCCATGTTTAAACGCAATTTCCAAAGCAAAGTCAAAACTTTGATTAGGTTAGGTTAAACACGTGAACGTCTACCGGGGAAGTGAGACCAGGAGCGCTGGGGTCATAAAAAAGACTGAAAAAGCGGATATAAGAATTACTTTAAAAATTATTTATGCTATGTAAATCATCCAAACCAAACACAATCCCAAATGCAAAGTAAAGTTCTGGCACAAAAATTAGGTTATGTGTTCCCGAAGTGAAATCCTCTCCGGTCTACTCTCACCATGTGTGAAATCGAGATGAAATGACATTAGTGAAAGAAGTCATTTTTGACCTGAACCAGATCTAAACTAATTCCATTGTTAAAGATCATTCAATCTATAATCTGTAATCGGAAACATGTTCAGTTACTTTAAGGGTAGGACAGAAATGGTGGAAGAGCTGATCACAACACTCTCTTTCATCAAATATTGTTCGAAAACAGAAAACCGACACTAAAATGTATCTTTAACGAATTTAAATTTATATATATGTCCAAGTAAATGTGCCCAGTAATTTAAGATGTTTTTTACGGATCTGTCCCAAGACCGTTATTGTTGATTGTGTTTTGTGATTAGATAGTCTTAAACATCAATTATGACGCTGTCGAAAGGCTATATTTGAAACTTTATGACAAACGTGGTGACTTTAATTTTTCTGTTGTCAGCTTCCCTTTTCTGTGCGGAAATACACCGGCTTTTCCTGCCTACTGTGTATTTGTTTCGCAATTAATACGCTATGGAAGATCATGTTCCCGTTACGGGGACTTTGTACAACAATAAATTGTTGAACTGGAAACATAGCAACCCCAGGCAAATCAAGGCCCTTAAACAGTTTTATGGCCGTCATCACAGTATTAATGTCTCTGTGCCCATGATTGCCTGGATATATTTGACGACCCATAGTTCCCATGTTCCTTTGACTCAATTTTGATTACATACGTGGCGGGTGTAGCTAGCTAACCAGTAAACAGAAGATGCTTACCCTTCTGGACCACCCGGCTTCACTTCCCAAGTAGAAGTCCGCGTGTCTAACCTAACTTGTCAGTTCCAACTTTGTTCCGACTTTGTATTCAATATTTGTAGTTGCGATCAAGTGGGGTTCTGACCATGAATGAGACATTTCTTTTATAACTGCTTGAGTGTAATTGACCGAAAGTCTACTGTCCATTCAATCTATGAATTAAAAGTAGAAAATAAACGCATGGTTATTTTACCTCTCTGAAAACGTATTTGTTCACTTATTATTATTTACATACATGCCTCAAATATACCTTTTTGTGAATTTATATTGTCATTTTGTTATAATTCTTTTTGCTAATGGAAAACGATTAAGCATGGCGTCTAAGCCTGAAAAAGAGTTTTTACTATTTTTACATTTAGGGGTTGGGAAATAAATTGAATCATGATAACTACAAATATTAATATTGCGTACATATTTTAATTTTGATAGACATTTTGCATTACATCAACTTGATGTCTTTGAAATGCCATGCATATATACATAATAAATTATAAATACAAACAACCAAGCTAGTTTCATTTTGATACAGCACATTAAATGGAAAAAGAATTGGGCATTATATAATGTAAATGAGACCTATCTGCCATTGAAATAAAGCATTTGCCATTATGTGTATTTTAATATCATTGAAGTTTGATCTGAACGGACATAAGATATAATAGAGAATTGTGTATTGTGTAACACACTCAGGGGCGATTATGGACCAAAACAAATTCATTTGTGACTTTTTCATATTTTCGTTGTAGGGGAGAAACATGTATGCAGGGTCCATATTGACAAATTTGTGCAACGCCATTTTCTACACGACTACCAGGGCTTTATAAAAATATTTAGCTTTTGACATTCAACGCAGGAATTACATTTTTGTTTTAGAATAGAAAGCAATAAATGTAATAAAAACGCATTTTCAGCACTGATTTTATTACCTATTACTTGATACATAATAGGAAAACCTTTAGGATTTTAATCTACAATGTGTCTAATAAACATTTTTTATGTTATTCGTCACAGAATACTTCAAAATCTGATTTTTTTTATTTTTGTACAAAAATTAAAAATTTTCACGGAGTTTTCTACAAAAAAAAACCAGACACGAGTTCATGCGTAAGAAAATGTTTGTCAAAACTAGAGGCATTTTCCTATAAGAATCAACCTTCGGACCTTTTGGCTACATATGAAGCTATTTGACAAAAGTGATGACTTAAATTTTACTTTTGTCATCTTTCTCTTTTCTATGGAGCATTCGTCATACTTCACCTGCTTATGATGTATATTCTTTTTACATTTTATACGCTATGGGGGGCTTTTCCTTTTCCTACTATGGTAAATATATTCAACGAAGCAAGCTGTGTACAAATAAATTGTTGACTTACGGGTAATGCAAATCTTTTAAAACCTACAAAATGTTTTATGGCCGTCATCATAACATTGTTGATACGGATGATGTACTAGTATCTGTATCCAAAATTTAAGCAATATTTCTATAACTCTACGCCTGTCGAAAAACCGCCGCTTTGATGAAGTGAAGGGAAGTTGACTTTCTCACACTAAGGTTGAGAGAATAGATTTCACTCATAGGTGGTGAGACATAATAGGAAGTCATACATTGGTCTATTTCTGTGTATTCCACTACAGGATTGTGTATGTATGCCCATAGCAATAGATTTAAAAAGAGGTTATGTTATTAGAGTTTGTTCCCACTACGGAGACTTTGTACAACGAAGTAGGCTGTTTGCAAATAAATTGTTGACTCGGGGATATTGCAAGCCTAGGCTTATCAAGGCCCTCAAAAAGTTTAATGGCCGTCATCACAGTATTGTTGATAAGTTTGATGTCTCTATGTCCACGATTGTCCTGGATATATTTTACGTCTCATAGTTCCATGTTCCTTTCACACAATTTTGATTACACATGTGGCGGGTGTAGCTAGCTAAACAGGAGGTGCTTACCCTTCCGGAGCACCCGGCCTCACTTCCCTGGTGGAAGTTTACGTGTCTAACCTAACTTGTCAGTTCCAAAGTTTTTAGTTTGCTTCTGGATTGTGATTCGGACATGGATTAGTATGTTTTGTTTTTGATTATTCATTCGTTGATATTGAATAAAGGTGCTTGAAGGCTAATAAACAGAACAACCAAAACACATCATACGAGTGAAAATGTGCAAAAAAGTTTCTTTCAACACTAATATGAAAACTTCCGCCTTTGGACAGATAATGGGCCAAATGGCAATGAGGTATCTTGTGGAGGCAGTTTAAGGTCCTATCACCGCAAAGACTAGCTCCTAAGTAACTTTACATGTCGAAGTTAGTTTCTCATGGCATTCCGTTTTCACATTTTAATCCATTACTTAGCACCTATAAGTGAATAAATCTGTTTTAAGCTGAAAAAAAATTCATTGCAGCGATATGTAAATAAATATCACTTATTTTTGTGAAAACATGTGTTTTGTAGACGGCACAAATCGATACCATAGACGTCGTGTGTCCTCTTCTTTAGAATGGGAAAGAGAGAGCTGATTTATGTACAAGCTATATTGTCGACGCTGTTTTGAACTAGAAGTAGTATGTACTAGTAGTTGCACCATATCTGTAATGCATCTATTCTACTAGATAAACTTTTCCAATTAAACCGCAATTAGACATGACGGATCAGTACTGTCAAGGGTTATGGGTTCGAACATCGCTTTGGACGAGTTGATTTTTACCTCCTGCGCAAGTTAGCAGAAAAAGCTTAATACTAGACTATTCTTTCGTATGAGACTCAAAAACCATTATCTGTGTCTTAGTGCATACTAAAGAAACCCTTGTAGAGTTTGAAAAAGAGTATTCCAACTGTGGCCGCTACAGAGAACGCTTACAACTAAAAGCGATTGGAACAGACTATGACAAGTAAGGCAATCAGCCCCAGTTCTGGGCTTTGGAATTGTATTAAAATAAATATAAAACACTAATGCGTCATACTGTATCTAAGAGTCTTTTATTAGAATGTAATCGGAATAATCATGCACATGACAGGTAAATCAATGATCGAACAATACGCAATAAAAGACTATAAAGATAATTTTCCTAATTCAGATTAATAACTGTTTTTGCATCATGACACAGGTGCCCGTTGTGAATGTTATGGTGAATTGCTCGCATTGCAATCGTTGTTGCCATCGGTGTAACTGTCGTTCCAGCTGATACATTCTCAATCATATGAATTATTTGAAACTGGAAAAAAGGAAAAAGTTACGAGCACATGTTTTATGCAGGGTTGATGATTAACTTCAACTGTGATGCATGTATTCACTCTGAACTGTTTTAGTAGTAATCTTTAAAACCGGTTTATATTAAAAAATAATTTATATGATCAAGTAGTATTTAGATGGTATATTACAAGACACTAGATTCAGACACTTAATACGAACCGAAGTTTACAAATCACTTTTACACTGGTCGAAATACCAATAAAAAACCAACATACCGGTCCATGGACACATGAACTTTCCCCAGTTAAATCAGGCCAGGTGCTCCGTAAGGGTAAGCACCTCCTGTTTAGCTAGCTGCACCCGTCGCGTGTGTAATCAAAATTGTGTGAAAGGAACACTGACCAATTTACTGCTTTTTCATTGACACACGTTCCTTATAAAAAAGTGGTTCTTTCAGATCACATTTTGTATATTTATATCCAGGAAATGAACACATTGTCAGTACAATGTCTATGTGAAGACTTACCTCTAGAGTTTTAATTCCATTATGTGTATGTACATCAGTCTGTTCTTGTGGTGTTGTGTTGTACAAATAACACTTGTGTCCTATCATAGCTGCCATTTGGTGCTGCAATGAGCAAAATGTAATAAAAACATGTATACAGGTAATTTATTTTTTTGTTATGTCGCTGAAGGGACATATTAGTACTAGTCAGATCACACTGTCCTAGCCTCATGTGCCAAGAACGACTTGCCTTTCCCTTTTTGTACTAGCGCAAATTGGCCAGTTACAGCAGTAACTCATTCGGGCGTCTACGTACTCAGACACTGAAGTGAATCTACTACAGTGTAAAATAAATGGATTTCTTAGTTCAAAACATTTTTCCCCAAAGAAATTCGATTCCCTTGTCTTAGGGTGAAATGTTTAATATGCTACCGATTGTATTACACGTTTACTCATATTAAAAATAAAAATACTCTTCCAGTCAAAAATAATTGGTACGTATTGTAGAAGTGCCAGTCGAAACCAAGCAATATAATAATATATGGAACCCCATGACGTAAATCACCTCTCACTGCCATGGTTCGAAATCTACTCCGGAGATATCCTAGTGTGAGAGAGTTTGTTAGTTCGCTCACCGAAAGTCGATGGTATTCAGCAGAAACACTGGTTTCCTATATCCTTGAAATAAGGGAAATAACATTGACATAAAATGTCAGTACGCAGTTCTGTTCCAGCACAAAAACAACATACAATGGAAAAAATAAAAATAAGGTAAGTGTGCCTGTATAATTCCAATCCTATTGTTTGTAGTATCCACTTTTTAATCCATTGACATTGAGCTGAAGGTTTACTATATATCATGAAGTTGTTATGAAACAGTCATGAAAACTTACCTTCAACGGAAACCACCAAATTACAAACCCTCTATATGGTATCTCTTAAGATAATATTAATTAAATAATTTAATTTACCACCAGTTAAAGTATTTTGAAGAACCACCAAAACTGGACACCACGGATATATATTATTTAACAGTATCTTATTAAATGGGAACTTCTTACGGTTTTATTGTCATACGGAAAGTATTAATATTGATGCCATTCGTCAGTCGTGTATGTAATTTTCCAAGAACCACATATTTACAACCCACACTGGAGATACTTACGGTTGTGTGATCGTATGCAAACTGTATGGATGCCTTTTCATCTGGCTCATGTGTGGAATGGGCGTGATGGTGACCATGTCCGTGTGGACTTGTAGTCATGGCATTAGCCTATAACAAGAAAACACATTAAATATGAAATCAAACATATAATCCATGTCGAGATCATAATCTTAAAGAAAGTAAAATTAAAACTACAGTGAGACCGGACGCCGCGGAACCATCGAAATCGCGAATACCGTCCCTAAAGCCACATGTATAAGTCAGTTAGACGATTCTTTAAGACTTTTTATTGCTATTTGAACTACGTTCATTTCTGATTTAGATGATTTAAAAAGTGTACACAAAAAAGTCATTATTAGTATTAGCAAAATAGTGGTCATAGTCGCGTGTTCTAACAATTTATAAAATATTTTCACGGCATACATGATGAAAACTATGTCACATAAAACATGAGAAAATAATTAACATTAATTAATTAATATTTTATTTTTGTGTGATAGAACTGTAACGGTTTTAGGTAACTTTATATTTTGTCCTGCCAATATCGTAAATATAATCAAATACCATCGCATCATACCATTTGTTTCAAAATTTGGTTTTACAATTTTGGTCCAAGCACTGCTGATGAGGAATTGTATTTCGAAACGGCCGATATTGCTGTAAAAGTAACACTTGTATAAAATGTAATTTAAACCACTGAGCATGTATCTATGCTTATGGATGTTTCCTCGAGGATATCAGAAACTCGATAAGCAAAACTTTTGTACTGTCAGAAATAGGCTTTTTTTCTAAATAGACTGCTAGCTATTAAAGTATTTAAATCCTCAAAAATATTTTGTACTTCCTTATGCAATGCATTTCCTTACTTGAAATTGATTGAATATATTTTGGTTTATAGATATTTTTCAACCCATGCCTGAAATAATTTTTAGTTTCGCAATTTTGTTCTAAGCACTACTAGTGCGGTCTCTTATTTCGTAACGGTTGCCTAGAGTGTAAAATTAACACTGGTATATTATACCATTATTACATGTGGTTAAGTTACGATTTAAAACATTGTAACGTTTTTAGAATCAATATTGTTGACTAATATAAAATACCATTTAAAAACAACTAAACTAACAAAAATATACGAACCAAGGCAAGAACCGAACATAGCACAACAATGGTGTTCATTTTGGCAGCTTATTCGGTGGACAGAAATGATATGAAAAAGACAATTTGCACTTTATAAGATTTAATATTTGTTGGATAGGTCAAAAACTGACAAAGTCGTGATAATTATGTTAAGATTTGGCATGAACGAATTAAAGTTTATGTGAAAATATTCTGAAGATAGTTTATTAAAACATGTGCGAGATGTGTTCTGTTCTTATCTTACAATATCATGATTATATTCATAATGTTCATTGTTTGGTACGTTAAGTAATGCTACAAGAAAAAAAGTGTTACCGCGTAGTACTGCGGCACTACAGATGCCGAGGGGTAAAGGCGTTAGAATGCAAACGCAAGTTGTCTCAAATGTCATCATTAGCACAAGTATAATCTAAATATACCGGTAATAAATTGTCTCGCCGCGAATAGCTGACAAATTACTGACACGATGTAATACAACATATAAAAACCAACAGACCGACTTACCAACCAACCATCAACCAAATATATCCAAAATTTATGACAAAATAAATAGTTTGATTTAAATTAACACAACAGCTGCAGATATACCTAACTAAAATTAAATAAGTGTTAATAATCATTGGATGTCGTACTAACATTAGGTCCAATTGGACCCAGAAATTGACCAAATATTCAAAAAAAGAAGAGCAGAAGTCGCAAATAAACCTAGTCCTTATTATTATGGGGTCAGTTGCAAACGTATGATAAAATTAGTCATTCGTAAAGGTTTAGCGACTCATTAAAGTCTAATCAAATGATGTACTAATCAGTTGATAAAATGTTGTTGTTCAAAACATTGATAAATTAACCATTGATAAAAAATTTTAATCAATCAATAAAATGCCCATAATGCACCACTCCCAATATCACATCCAAGATGACAGCCTCCATATTTCCACCTCAAAAAACAAAGAAATACCATCCTTTTAACCGGGGACATTAATGTTATGAGTGAAGATATTGAGTACTTTTGTTGTTATTGCTCATCTACAGTCAGTGCTTTACTTGTTTCTGTATCTGTTTCAACAACCCCCAAACAAAGTTTAGATTACATTAATGCCTCCTAACCTAACGAAATTTATATCTTTTTCAATTAAAATCGGTGTATGAATGCAGAATTCTTTTGTTTTTCTATTTTGTTGATTGTTGGTCATTTGCAGTTTTAAATAAGTGGCCAGTTTGAATTACTTTATATCAATGATTTCATTTTTAATCACAGTCTAGAGGCTGGTTAAAAATCTAGTCATTTTAACAAGTCGCTAAAACTAACCAAGTTTTGAGCAAAAATTAATAATCCTTATATTCAAAGACTCGTTAAATATAATCATCTCTTGTGCATCTGGACCCTAATGGAGTTTGATAAAAGCTATCTTTGAGAAACGCTCCGGACAAGAATTAAATGCAGGATGAAAAAAAAGAGGAAGAAGATGAGGAGGTAGAAAGGAGAAAACTGACATGTTTTACACCTTTTTAAAAGATAATACAATTTATGTTAAAGATGTTATAGCCATGACTTGGATAAGGACAATATCAAAAGCAAACGGACCATCTATAATGTTGGCATTACAATATTGACTGAATCATCATTAAAGAACTTATAAACATTCAAGTATAGGTACAGGACATACATTGGTAAAATAAATTTTGGTCCTTGTATTCTTCTGATTTCAACATCGTTTATCTAAAAATTAGGATTTTCATATTTTTAGTCAAATAAGGATTTTTTTCCGAAACAGCCGTGTAGTGCTGCAAAATAAAAACAGATTTAATTAATTTACATTTAATCATCGGCTGTCGACAACTACATCAAATAATTGAACAATTAAAGGTCGTGAATGTAACTTTAGTATTTATTAGTTATTCTTAAGCGTAATGCATATGTATTGTAACAGAAAAAGATACATGTATCTAAAATATGACAATAATCTTTATTATATGAGACCTAACCTAGACACTCTTTATGCGTCACCAAATATAACCGTCTGCGATTTACTGATTAAAACATATTGATAATATTACACAGAAATATGAATTATATTCTATATAACGGAATGGTGATAAAATGGACAACACTTTACAAACTTAAATAATCTCTTGTCAGCTCTAATTAAAGCATCTGTATTTTATTATATTGGGGCCAAATATGCTTTCATGCAAAATTAAAAAACTATATTTATTCCTGGCTTTTTATCCTGCCTTTCGAAGAAAGGCACATACTATTTAAAGTTTCATCCTTCTGTCAGTCAAGACAAATCTTGTCTGGAGTAATTCTCCAAAACGATGAAGCACGACATTTGGAGAAAATTATCAGCATTGTTTTGGGATATGCAGATCACTAACAAAAATAAGTTTGTACTTTGTCTATAGAGTTATGAAGTACCTTCTAGCGGGGAATCCGATTCCATAGTTCCATGTTCCTTTCTGACATAGGTGTAGTAGGAGCAGGCCCCCCCCCCCAATGTCAGTGAAGGGGAGACAGGCCCCCGCAATATTTTGTGTGAAATTTTGTATCATAGTTTATGTTTATAGTGTAAGTGCTAAACAAAAAGAAAAAAAAACAAGAGCTCTAGCAGGAAATGTCTATCTGGTAACCAATCAATTATCAATTTTATCATCATACTTGTAAAAGGGCGTCTTGAAATTCACCCCTAGAAACGGCTCACAGCATCTCTAATGGCACGGGCGGATCCAGGATTTTTTGAAAGGGAGTTGAAAATTATATCAATGCTATGTGCGAGCGCCGAAGGCGCGAGCTTCCAGAGACGAGGGTTCAGAAATGGGTTGTTATATTACCATATGGGGGTCACATCAGTCAATAGCTCTCTCTCTCAGTGGCGGATTCAGCGGGAGGCGTAGGGGGCGTACGCCCCCCCTTTATGTCGCTAATATTGCACCAGAATGTTGGATTTTTGCGCCATTTTTTCAAAATTTTCAGGGGGGCATGTCCCCAGATACCCCTAGAAGGTTCGAGCCTTCAGCTTTCACATTATACGCCCCCATTCCTAAAACTCTGGATTCGCCTCTGTCTGTCTCTCTTTTTTCATTATGTCATGTAGTTATTTGTACAATTTTGTCTTATATATTTCACTGCTTTTCAGTCTCTCACTCAGAACGCTGCAAAAATTTCCGGGGTAACCCCATATCCATCTCCAATGAGAGGGTTGATTATGGAACTTGTGTCATACGGTTATTTTATATAATCTTGTCTTGATATCACAGTATTTTAACCTATCAAAACGCTGCAAAATACTTTGAAAATGCGTCTAGACAGGACTTAGTTTTGAAAATTTTCTGGGGGAGGCCCCCCGGACCCCCACCTATGCGAGGGGTTTAGCACCCCTCTCATACTCTCCCCGCCTCGTGCCATAGGCACGACATAGACATATCTTCGGTTTGCCCCCCCATATTCAAAACCCTCCTACGCCTATGTTTCACACAATTTTTATTACACATGTGGCGGGTGTAGCTAGCTAAACAGCAGGTACTTACTCTTCCGGAGCACCTGGCCTCACTTCCCCTAGTGGAACTTCACGTGTCTAACTTAACATGTCAGTTCCGAAGTTTTTACTTTGCTTATGGATTGTGATTGTGACATAGATTAGTATGTATGTCTTTATTGATTTCAATACATTTGCTTGATGCATTAATTAATCAGTATTGTATCAAAATTTGACATATTGATTTAAGTCTGAATATACTCATTTAAGACATATATAAATGAAAGAAATGTAACAGAAATCTACTTTGCTCTTCTCCTTACCGACCAAATATTCTTATCGACGAACTCGTAATTAAATTACTTAATTATTGTAATAATGTCCAGGATTGTGACCGTTGAAATAATGTCGGGTTCCACTTATCCCACGTATGTAACTATTAGTTCATTTACAACAAAACCTGATATCGAATATCATTCAAAGGAATTTAGAAATTTTGACTTTATAGACAAGTGAATTTATATAGTGGGACTTTTAATTGAAATTTGAAACAATTGGATCTAAACACACAGATGGTTTTATTTTGAATTGTTTTATAGCAGGTATAACTATGTACAGACATTTGAAGCCGAACATCCACACCTATATATACATCATGCATACTATTTACATATGTTTAGAAAACAATGATTGCAAGACATATTTTAGAATAGAGATATACTACTCCTTTAGTAATCAATTTAAGGAAATATTACATCGAAACACGCTTCTTACAAACATACTGTTGTTGCAAGCCTAGGCTTATAAAGATTTTCAAAAGGTTTTATGACAGTCATCACGATAGTGTAAATAAGTATGTTGTCGCTGTATGTAAAATAATCATGGGTATATTTAACGTCCATTTCGTTCTAAATTTTGATTTCACACGTGGCAAATGTAGCCGGCTAAACGGAAGGTGCTTACCGTTCTAGAGTATCCGACTTCTCTTGCCTGGTAGAAGTTCACATGTTTAACTAAATTCAACGGTTTCAGATGTTTGACTTTGGTTTGGACATGGATATTATGTTTGTTTTGATAAAGAACTCTGTAAGGAAATAATACACCGTCTTCTTATAAGCACTGTTATTGCAAGCGTAGGCTAATAAAGGATTTCAAAAATGTTTATGGCCGCCAACAAAATATTGTTGAAAACAATCAAAATTATCCCATATATTCAACGTCTTATAGATTTATGTTCATTTTTCACACGTTGCTGATAAAGCTAACACACTGTCTCACTTCTTTGGCGAAACTTAAAGTGTTTAACTAAATTTGCCAGTTTTTTTTTAAGTTTTTACTTGATTTTGTTTTCAAGGAGGGTGTGTGTGTGTGATTTTGACACATAAACCGGTATGTTTATTTCTGATTTAATTAAGTTCTATCGAATCGATATACATAAAAGTAGTAACCATTGTATACCCGCCTTTGTAGAGATTCAGTGGGGTAATTATGGAATTATTAATCATATATAGTGTGATAAAAGAGTACTATTGTCCGTCTGTAATACTTATAGACAGTCCTTAACTAAAATTGCTATATTATCATTTGGATTACACTGCTTGTTTAAAAACAAAAATACTAACAAGAAAAAATACATGAAAAAGTGAAATCATCAAATCAATTTCTGTATATAGAGAAAAAATCAGCAAATTTACAAATATCGTGAGTAGACCAAGAACTAAAACACCCGTTATGGACCCCATGTTCTACAAACATTGATATTCACGCCTGAATCATAGACTTAATCAGTTTTCAACTTTCAAATAGTGTGATCCTATACTTCATAACTATATACTTCACGTCATCTGGAATGGATATTTCTATCCCCGATTTTATTTTAACCGATGCCAAGTGATTTACATTGTAATTGTTGACCTTATTTGGACCTTTTAATATAATATATGCATACGGGGTCATCAAGGGAACATACTACATTTAATTTTAGTAAAACTTTTAAAATTAAAATTCTCTATGTAGAAGAATAACGGAAAGAGTAAAAATAAAAATATTTTAGATGTTTTCAAAACATAATATGAATGCCAGGTTTCAGAAATTAAAAAAAATAAAAGTTCTTTATAAATTAAAAATGGCTAAACATTAAAAGATAAACAATAACAAAGGAAAACTCAAATGTCTATTGTAGTTACGCATGTATATAAACTACATATATCATTTTATTTAAATCTAGTTTAAATGATAAATAAGTTTTGAAGAGTGACACAAATGCCATTCTGGGCTGTGTAAATCAGGATGCGCATGGTGATGATTTGCTGGAGTCGTAGTTACGTCTGGGGAAGAAGTCGGCATAGAACTCATAAGCTGCATCATTTTGAACTGAAAAAATGAAAATGGAATATATACAGATACAGTTTAACCTGCCTTAAAGGTCACCTCTATATAAGGACCACCTGTTTGTAAAGACCAAAAGAATTATATCCAATTGTTCTTTATTTTTATTATTTGAACCACTTTTACTGGTTTCCTTGGATGGCCTTTATAGACAGGTTTGACTATAGTAATAACTATAATTGCATTAACAAAGCATTTGTTTTATTTTTTAATTAAGTCTTGATGACTATGATTGCTTTGATATTGTGCTTAATTACTTATTCCTGGTGGAGAATTTGAACTGTATTCATTTTTCCCCACCTCTCGACCTTGTATCCCTTATGTTTCTTTCTATTTAATGTAGAATAAAATTTATTCATTTTTGCATTTTATGGATCAACCAAATACGCAAAAATAAAGTTTACACTGAAAGTATTAGCGATACTATCTTTTTGATCAGCTCACGTTTTGTATGAAGAAGTAAATATATATCTAGTGTTTTTAATATATCCAGGCATTTTTTCTTTCACAAGAACATAGTTTGGGTTTTATGAATACATGCTTGAAAGCTTCTCTTAACGACTTAATCTAAAAAACAATAAGCTATTAACTTTGCATAAAATGGTGGTAAATTTTGGAAGAATATTTTTATAAATAATTCATATTTTGATCTTTCATGAGTTGGGATGCCAAACATTACCTCGATAGAACGTAGCCCGTCGTGTGCATGTACGTCAGTCTGTTCCTGTGTTGACAGTGCGTAAAGATAGCATTCATCGTGACCTACTCTAGCAACCATCATGTGCTACAATTAATAAATAGAAATAGATTACAAATGTGTATCGCATGCGTTTATTTGTATGTGTCTGTATACTTACTTAGTAATGTAAAAATGACGTTTGTGTTAGTATGTAAAAATGAAAATCACAATACCATGCCCAAAAGTAAGACAATTTTCAGTTTGAAACAAAGACAAAGGTACTTAAAAATCGCTTATGAAATTTGTAGAAAATGTTTTAATTTGAGTTTGCTTATGATACGACGCATAAATATTGAAAAATATACATCAGAAAAAATACCCTGTTGCCTAATTTCCGATTTTATTTATATTTATTATCAATTATCAACCAGACAAATCCTTGAAAACAGTTTATTGTTTTATTTTATATCACCTAATATTCATTCGATATTTGTTTGTTTGTGGGTAAATTAAAAAAGCATTTTCCTTAAAATGCATACTGTTTTGCACTTATTTTGTAGATATCCTGCCATTTCTTCAATTATCTGTAAGATAATTTTTCTGTCGTCTATACTGTATTGATTTGTCTTCATGATACCGACACTTTCTCATTGGCAATTATTGAAGTTATCGAACTATAAAATGATTGTACGAGAACTTATGAACATTGATGATGTCATAGTGCGAAACTAGATAAATCATTAATTTATTGCAAGGCTGGTGATCATTTATATTTTAGATTGTATTTGTAATTTATATCATATCTCATTATACCACCGACACTGTTGATTTTGCAAACATTTGTATAACGATGTACGGTACAATATGAATTGAATTCCAATAGGTTTACACATAGATATGCAATTTCAGTCTACAAAAATAATTGACGTGGTAAAGATCGCTACTGTAACTTACAACTTACTGATTCATGGTCATATTTAAACTCTACAGTTTCCCTTTCATCTGGTTCGTGTGTTACGTGCACATGATGGTGGTGATCCTTTGTTGGCACAGCTGTTGAAGCAGCATTCGCCTATAGACAATATAGATATAGAACAAAACATCTGATTATACGAATTCGATAGCATTCCCATGTGTAATAGGAACAAATCACCAGATGGACTTTATCCTTAGTAAGAACCGAGGTTGCAGGTCCCCTGACTGAAACCGAGGAAAAGACTTCACTAACCTACATGAAAAACTTATATTCGCTTTTTTCAAATCAATATGATTTACATAGACACGGACGACATATTTGCAAAGTCTATCTTTGTTATTCAATGTTTTATACAAAAAAGTGACGAAACACGTGACGGATCTAGTTCGCTAAACAGAAGGTTGTCAACGTTCAGAAGTACTCGGTCCTACTTCCCCGGTGGAAGCTTGCGTGATTAACTTGATTTGCCAGTTTAAAAGTGTGGTTCATACAAAATTTATAAGCTAGAAAACAAAGCTGTTCATTCTAAAATGAAATCTTATCTTATATCTTAATGCTGCAGGTCATCTGTCATTTTTCAGCAAGATAGCCCATGTTCTCCAAAGACTTGCGTGAGTTAAGGTTACGTGGTCATGTGAGATATTTTTTCTCCCATGACAAGTCATGTAATATAGAAATATTCTTGCACCCGAGATAGAAAAATACATATAAAGAGAGGTGCAAGATATCTCCATCTTGTACCCCCCTGTGCAAGATAGCCTACACGCTGTTTTTCCCGCAAAATTTATCAATAAAATCAGAGGTGTATCGATAAGTTTAAATTGATTTTAAATTGAAAAAAAGTATTTTCTGGTGCAAGAAATAGAATCAATCACTACTTGTAGTGCCAGATAAGGAAATCTCAACCCTTGTTCTAATATATTTGGTCCAGATCTCGGCAAGCCTCGTTCTAGACCAAATATATTATAACTCGGGTTGAGATTTCCTTATCTTGCACTGCAAGTTGTGATAGATTCTTTTATTCTATTGGAGATACCCATGGTTAATATTTCTATCCTCTATGGGTCGCGCATGCAAATTAGCGCTGGTAGCGTCATAATCAAAAGACAATTGTATGACATCATGTTGGGAAGATGACTTTTTTGCGGGAAAAAGACACCAAAGTCTTCAAAATTTAGAAATTTTGAGTGCGTTTCAAATGTTTATTCTGAGAGTTAGGAATAAATAATTTTGTTTTGTAGTTTATACCTTTGGTATAAACTAAAATCAGGTACATTCTGTCCGTTGGTGAAATTTATTTTAAAGTAGAATGTTGAATAACAAAGTTAATTTTTTCATCATGGCGTCGATGTCTACGTGAATCGAATTTGAAGCCAAATATTGGCATTAAAATCAATGCATTATGAGTTTATCCATGTAGGATAGGGAAATCTCACCCTCAGGGTTGAACATTTCTGGTCAGAGACTCGGCAAGCCTAGTCTCTGACTGAAATGTTTAACCCCTCGGGTGAGATTTCCCTATCCTACATGGATACTCATAATAGACTTTTATAATCTCATATAGTGTCAAACATATCGCACATTATCAGTTATGGTAGTGCAGGACAATTATCAAAACAACAGAACGAAGAACATTCAAAACCGAACACACGATCAGCACATACAACTGTTGATACTAGTACACATATTTTTGATGATCAGAATGGCAAAAATCAGTCTTTTACAATATACAATGTACAGTGAACGGCTGAACGGCACATTCGAAATACATGTACATGTACACATAGTAATCAAAAATATATAAAATAAAATGAAAATACATGCAGACTGAACACATAAAAATTGAAAGCATGCAAGAGGATTATTAAAAAAATAGTAAAGAGAAATATGTGGAAGCCTATTGAAATAAATAATACTTTGGGTGCAAAATGCAGTAAAGATGACAAAGTATTCAAATTTATGATCAATTGTAAGTATTATGCATATTTAACCACTATACCTAAAACCGATATCTAAACCATATAGCAATAAATTAAGCATCAGCACTGGTTTAAAATTACATATTATACCAGTTTTAATTTTACAGCACTAGACGGCCGTTTCGGAATACAATTCCTCATCAGTAGTGCTTGGACCAAAATTATGAAACCAAAATTATTTTGAAGACGTTGAAAAGCTACCCAAAGGACCAAAATATATTTTACCAAATTAAGCTAAGGAAATACTTTGCATGAGGGAGTATACCTTCGTTTTTGAGAAATTTCAAAATCATTCTTTTAAATCAATATGAGAATTGCTGATTGCATGGCAACGACAATAAAAAGCTTTAGCTTATTTAAAATATTATAAATTGAATATTATATGGCAAAAAAGTTATACTAATAAAAACACATAAAAGTCCATTTTCAAATAACAATTAAAAAGTGTTGAATTCTAAAATGGAAAGTAAGTTAAATACGTTAACTGCGACCATGGAAGTGAATCCTGTTGTCCCGGAAGGGTAAGCACCTCTAGTTAGACTTGCTATACCCACCACGTGATAATCTAAATTGAAAATTCAAGAAACATTGAAATTTAGACTAAAAATACAGCCTATATAATTCAAGGGTATCATACTTATTGACAATGTTGTGAAGTCTGCAATAGTTATAATATTCATTTCTTAGGCTGATTTTAAAAAATACATTCTGATCTCTCTATTTTTTCCATTTCAGTATCTTAAAAATATTTGGATTTCAACAGATTTTGTTCTCAGCGCTATTGTTGCTGCAAGATTAGATTAAAGACGGTGCAGTAATAATTTACTACTAATTGTAAATTCTTACCAATGCAAATAGGCAGACAAAGACAACTACAACCTCCATGGCTGGAATAGTGTTTAGTCTGATTTATTATCAGTCTAGACACTGCGACAAATACAAGACATCGACCTACTTCTTTATCACTGTCGTGACACTTTTCTTCAAAAGAATTTATATAGGCTAAAGTTTTAAGTTGGAAGCGCGTGGAAATGCTGGGGGTTAACCCTGCGATGGACCGGCGTCCCATTCAGGGGAGAGTCTTGTACTCTCAGTCGCTTAACGCCACCGAAACCGGGATAAGCTCCGGCCTGATGGGCCTAATGGCTCGGGACAGACTTTAACTTTTAAAGTTTTAATACTTCTAGCGACTAATTTTGATCAGGGTTTTCTTGCACCAAATATGCTTTAAGTGGAAGCAATAAACATACAAACATAAAAATAAAAGAATGTCTTATAATTTTAAAAAATAAAATCCAAAACCCTGATTGCATTTTGAATAAATTAATAAAATACAAACATACTAATCCTTGTCCGAATCACAATACAAATGCCAAGCGAAAACTTTAAAACTGACAAGTTTGGTTTAACATGTGAACTTCCAACAGGAAAATGAGACCGTGTGCTTCGTTAGGGTAAGCACCTCCTGTTAAGCCAGCTACACCAGACACAATGTGCAATCAAAACCGACTGAAGAAAAATGAAACAACAGGACGTCAAACATATCCAGGCCAATCCTGGACACAGAAACATCAAATTTAACAAAAACACTGCCATGACGGTAAAACATTTCCAAATTTGTCTTCAATGCATATTAATCAATACAATTATTTCATTGAATAACAAATGACACAATTTTCATTTAAAGAACGCTTAGGCCATGCCGTCATTGTTAATCTATTAAAGTGATTCTGTATCTTGCTGGTATGGTAAAGTTTTCTGCTAATGACGTCATCAAACAATCAGATAAGGAGTAATGTCTAGCGTAGTAAAAATGTAACAATGTCGGTAAAAGTGGTGACATTTAAACCGAATGGGCAATTATACGCATGGGTAGCTCTTGAATGATAGTGTTCTTTGACTAATAGTGAATGATGATGTTATGCCCCTCTGTTCTTTTGTTTTATAAACGCAATACACAAATCCATATCGTATACATTGTAACATTATTGTGACGTGAGTTAATGTTACTTTTATTTTAATGCATTAATATATATATAATAAAAGAAATAAAAAATCCCCAAAAAACCAGACTAATCCATGTCTAAATCACAATACCAAAGCAAAGTAAAAACCTTGAAACTGACAAATAAGGTTAAATGAACTTCCATCAGGGAAGTGAAGCCGGGTGTTCCGGAAGGTTAAGTACACCCCACGTGTGTAAACAAATTTGAAAGTGAAAGAAACAAATATATGATTGAACTCCTGCATATTTAATACTAGATTAATCGTCTTTGTGTCCTACGGAACTTACCGCAATATTTATGTTCACCATAACCAGCGATGTGAAAGTTTCTTCACTTATGCCGGTAAATGCATTGATGATGACATATTTACATTTATTGGTCAATGAATCCATTGCAAGATCTAGACAACAAATCGTTATGCAATTACTATCTACAATCAGACCACCTATATACCAGGGCTACGTGTTTATAAACAACTATTTCTTTAAGGACAGGTTGCTTTATATGAAGGTGGTCTCTATATCAGGTTTATGTTATTACTTAAAGTTTTTACTTTACATCTGGATTGTGATTCGAACATGGATTAGTATGTTTGATTATAATTAAAATGGTAAAATAATTGCTGCATTTATGTGTAATTTATACAATGACATAAAGAGCTTTTTTTTTTTTTTAAAAAGTCCATATTTGGATATATTTTCAGAGCCAGCGTGGTAACACTATTTGATTTAGCATGATCTAACTTAGTGTAAAAAAAAGTTACTAATACTTAGTATTGTGTAACAAAAGAAAACTCAAACGTCTTAAGTGGTTCATGTGAACATGCTTACACATGCCATTTAATTTACATCTGGTTAAAATGATAAATATGTTTTGAGCCGTGGCATAAATGCGATTCTATACTATGTGGATCTTGATGGTGATGGTTTGCTTGTGTTGTAGTTACATCTGGAGCTGAAGTCGGCATATTGGTCATAAACTGCATCATTTTAAACTGAAAAAAGAAATTGCAATTACATAGGAAATAGTGAAAGAAACTAATTCGATTTAATAGTAACGCGTTATTTATTTTTAAATTTTTAATTGCCAAATTGACAAAATAATATAATGCTTGAAAATTCTGATTACTCAAATATTTCAAACCAAGGAAATGCCTCTTTTCTTTAAGACAGTGATTGCTTTTGTATCGTGTAATATGTGCAAAAATGGTTCTGGCTTGTTTATTCTGCGGAATTGTACAATCAAGTATGTAAAATAATGCGTTCAATGTTTATGTTTTATTGACGATGCTATCTAGCCTCAATAATGAAATACACATTGTAAACACGTTTATATATCTAAATACTCCATTCTTTTAAAATAATACAGAAGTTTTGGTACTATGAGCATGATACAAAAATTACCTCAATAGATCGGATCCCGTCATGAGTATGTACATCAATCTGTTCTTGAGCTGACAGTACGTATAGATAGCACTCATCGTGACCTATCCTAGCAACCATTGTATGCTACAAATAAAATTAAAAACTTAATACATAGTTGTTTTACATACGTTTCAAACTTACACGTTTGTTTTTTGTTCTATTTTATGCATAACTGAAAAAAGTTTGATTTGATCAAAGATAGGGAAATTTGGAATAAAACTATTTTGAGATTTATAAAAATGTGTTTTTAAGTTAGGATTGATATAATTTCAAGATCTAGAAACATACAGTACTGGTATTACTATTATTATAGTTTCTTATATATTACATTTTAGTGAATTAATTTCTTATATTGATATTCCGACCGACAGCAAGAAAAATCGTTAAGTAAACCTGTTTTTTTTCAATTATTAACATATATGCTTATCTTTTGGTTTTTTTATTTTTAATACATTATTTTTTAATTTTTTCCAACATTAAAGTAAACATTTTACATTCGTCACATCGAACACTTGAAATTCAACTAAATACCTGAAATTTTGTACATATATAATCATTTTATATCCAATTGTCACACTATAACTCAACTTACTGTTTCGTGATCATATTTAAAATCTAGACTTTCTTTCTCATCTGGTTCGTGTGTTACGTGATTGTGATGGTGGTGGTTCTTTGTTGTTGGCACAGCTGTTGAAGCAGCATTCGCCTGCAAATACAAGGGAAGGAAGAATATAATGTTCTGGGCAATAGCAAGATTTTCCGAAGTAACAAGGAATGAAACACGAAATAGACAACACGATTAAAAGTTTTTGTTATAGATTGTAAAACACGACATTTCGGGCGAGGAAAACACGGAAAAAATCCATGTAATTTCAAGGAAATCTAAAGTTCTGAGGGTTTTTGTTGATTTTTATGCACGTTTTGCCAGTATATTTTTTTGTAAGAAATTGATATTTGAGAAAACCACGGAAAATGAGAAGTTATGAAAAAATCTGAAATCCTTTGAAACAAGATACATATTAGATGCAACTGAATTAAATGCCAAATTGTTCAAAATGAGTAATGAAATCTACACCAACGAAAATGAAAATGCGTGTAAAAGTGTCTGGTTAAACACGTGTACACTACAGGAAGACGCGACCTCAAAGTTTTAAATAAATACAAAGAGAAAATGTAAAAATGTGTGCGCATATTGAAACAATATTATACTGTTATGTGAAAAAATGGTGTAAAACAATGATAACGTCCATGTTCCTTTCACACAATTTTGATTATACACGTGGCGGGTGTAGCCAGCTAAACAGGAGGTGCTTACCCTTCCGGAGCACCCGGTCTTACTTTCCTAGTGGAAGTTCACGTGTCTTACCTAACGTGTCAGTTCCAATGTTTTTACTTTGCTTCTGGATTGTGATTCGAACATTGATTAGTATGTTTGTTTTTGATAAAATTTGTATTCAGATGTTATAGTGGCGTCATATGTCACATTTTAACACTTATTTCTAAAAAGAAATTATATCAATCAAAATACTATCAGCACCTTTTTTAAAAATATTTTTTATTGGTTGCATTATCACAATTGTTGAATAATTGATGACATTCCATTACATATTATACCAGTTTTAATTTTACAGCACTAGACGGCCGTTTCATACAAATCCTCATTAGTAGTGCTTGGACTAAAATTATAAAACCAAACTTATTTCGAAGATGTTGAAAAGCTACCCAAAGGACCAAAATATATTTTACCAAATTAAGCTAAGGAAATACATGTTATTGCTAAACTGATAAATTTGCAACTCAGAATACAATTCCTGAGAAGTGCTCGAATTTTCCATTTTCCCATTGGCATATATAATTATACACGTTACACTCTATAAACCAAAGACACCTATATCAAGGTCGAGGGTCGAACACAGTGCATTGATTAAACCAGTAAATAGAATACATGTATGTATAAATAAGAAGCTTTTTGTTTGCGCGGAACAGTTAAAGGAACGGATCATTTAATTACCAAGGTGATCAACTATATTTTAGCGGCAAACGATGGTTTCCACAGAAATTTTGACGTAATGACTTCATAGTCATAGAACTTGACACTTTTTCGTCAATCATTAGCTGATTTTCGTGGCAAATAAATGATCCGATTTCGAGATTCGGCAAAATGTTCCTCAATAAAAAAACAAGATAAATGATAAAATCTAAGTCACTACGACTTGTTATTAATTAGCAATTCTTACCAATGCAAATAGGCAGACAAAGACAACTACAACCTCCATGGCTGGAATAATGTTTGGTCTGATTTATTATCAGTCTATATACTGTGACGGATTCTAGACACTAGACATTGACCTGTTTGTTTATCACAGTCGTGACTTTTATCCTCAAGACTAGGTAGAAATAGGCCAAAGTTTTTATTTTTTAGCTGACCTGAAGGTCAGGTGAGCTTATGGCATAGCGCAGCGTGTGTATGTGCGTGCGTGTGTGCGTGCGTATGTGCGTGCGTGCGTCGTTAACACCTATTTTCAACTTCTCCTCTGAAACTACTGGACAGTTTTTAATGAAACTTTGTCAGAAGTATATATGGGCCGGTGCAATTCAGATTTGTTCGTGGCGTTGCCATGGCTACCATAACTAGGTCAAGGTGACCTAGGGGTGCAAAAATCTTAAAAAATCTTCTTCTCCGAAAGTACTGATTGCAGAAAAAATCTGATGTGATATTTGGCTTATCTAGGGTCTTAAGCCTATAGTTTGTTCATTTTGTGAAATTCGGATAAAAAATAGGTTACGCGTTTTTGCGTTTAATTTTGAAAAAAATCGTAAAATAGCTTCAAATTGTTATAACTTGACTTTTTGACCAGATAATGACATGGGGTTTCCAGTTTTGACATCTTCTTGTTAGTATCTTCAAAATGAGGTCAAGGTCAATTGTGAAGGTCGTGACCTATTTTTTTTTACCTCCGAATATAATTATAATCTCGAAAACTATAAACTTTTTGTATAGGCATGTATATTAGAATGCTGTAGGTATTGATACAACGATCATTTTGATGTATAGAAAAAGGTCATGGGTTCAAAGGTCAAGGTCACAGATGTGAAACAATACTGAAATGGTTAATTATCTCGAAAACTATAAACTTTTTGTATAGGCATGTATATTAGAATGTTGTAGGTATTGATACAACGGTCAATTTTGATGTATAGAAAAAGGTCATGGGTTGAAAGGTTAAGGTCACAGATGCGAAACAATACCGAAATGGTTAATTATCTCGAAAACTATAAACATTTTGTATAGGCATGTATGTTAGAATGTTGTAAGTATTGATACAACGATCATTTTGATGTATAGAAAAAAGGTCATGGGTTCAAAGGTCAAGGTCACAGATGTAAAACAATACCGAAATGGTTAATTATCTCGAAAACTATAAATTTTTTGTATAGGCATGTATATTAGAATGTTGTAGGTATTGATACAACGATCATTTTGATATATAGAAAAAGGTCATGGGTTCAAAGGTCAAGGTCACAGATGTGAAACAATACCGAAATGGTTAATTATCTCAAAAACTATCAACTTTTTGTATAGACATGTATATTAGAATGTTGTAGATATTGATACAACAATCATTTTGATGTATAGAAAAAGGTTATGGGTTTAAAGGTCAAGGTCACATGCGAAATAATACCCAAATGTTTAATTATCTCGAAAACTATAAACATTTTGTATAGGCATGTATATTAGAATGTTGTAAGTATTGATACAACGATCATTTTGATGTATAGAAAAAAGATCATGGGTTCAAAGGTCAAGGTCACAGATGTGAAACAATACCGAAATGGTTAATTATCTTGAAAACTATTAACTTTTTGTATAGGCGTGTATACTAGAATGTTGTAGGTATTGATACAACGGTTATCATGATGTAAAGAAAAAAGTCATTGGGGTTTAGTTTTTAAGTTTTTATGTTTTCTTTAAATCTATCAGCTAGCCATTAGTTATCAGGTGAGCGTATCAGGCCCATGGGCCTCTTGTTAAAAATAGATATAGTAGTGCCCAATTTGAACTTACGGTGTTCAATGTTTGATAAATGTTTTGCAGCTGTCAATCACAGATGCGTGAACTGGGAAATCGAAAGAACAGTATAATATCTTGCAATTGTAAGACAATCAAGAAAATAAATGGGTTTGCTTGTGTACCACTTGTTACTCTATAACGTGTCTGCGGAACAGTTATTTTTTTATGGCGATGGAATTGTTTCAGTTCATGTTTTCCGGAAAAAATACTCCTGGAAATGTCGAAGTCAATGTTAACCTTTTCTAAAACATTCTGAACAAATGTTAGGGGGTATTGATCACGTGGTACGCTGTCGATCATGACATCCATTTGAACTATTCAATATGAATGCATTTAATCAAGTATTTCCAATATAGTTAATACATTGACCGACTAACTATATATAACACCTTAGTGACATCAGCTAAGCCAAGTGATATGACGTTACCACTGACTCGTTAAAAACATTTTGGATGTTCAAATCATTGTAAATCCGTAGCAATGCTGCCATCAAGTAACCAGTAACGCGTAGCGGGTTATTGCCATATGTAGTTGTTTGCTCCGTTTTGGACCGAGTTCTCTATAACGAAAATTTCAAAGAAATCTAAATTTAAGGAAATCTATACCAGCATAAAATATAAGACAAACGCGATGAATTCGATCTGAATAAATGAATGCCTTATCCAATTGAATTCAAATAATTAAAAAACAAACACATTTCCATCTTTAATTTACAAACCCCTCAGTTAAAAACTTTAAAAATCAGACAAATATACTTAAACAGTTAACTTTAGGGGTGAGGTCGGGTGCTCTGAAAGGGTAAATACCCTATGCTTAGTTAGAGACATCCGCCGCATGTGAAATAAAATCCCCCCTCATCTAAGCATCTCTGATGCGCTGGATGAAGAGGATTTTCTGTAATGAAGCCCGTAGGGCTGAGTGATTAACTTGCAATTGTTTATTTACCAGCACACGTGACTCTGACGTTTAAAAGAGACGAAAAATAGTCCTTTTACAACATGTTTTCTTACTCCCATCCTATAAAACCCGAGCCACGCGGGTGCCCATGCTTCTTTAAAGATGACATTTATTGTCATAAGATGTCCCAAAAAGGGAGGGATGAGACATAGGTGGGAGTTAATCATTCAGCCCTACGGGCTTCATTACAGAAAATCCTCCTCATCCAGCGCATCAGAGATGCTTGGGTAAGGGGGGGGGATTCTATCCATTCAGCCCTACGGGCTTCCTGATTACCTTGCTATTTTTCAAAGAATGACAATAAATGTCAGTACAGTAAAGATTACCAAAAAACAACTAAAACATAACTTTGTAATATAATTTTATATAACTTCTAACCTCAGATACAACAAATAAGAAAACGCTGAGGGACCAATCAAAATAACGTCCGTCCAACGAAGTATATCCTATCTGTCACAGAAATAAGGACTACTGAAAATATAACAAAATTACTTGTTACGAACATTTTTAGCAAAAATTGAATGATCAACCACATCACGATGATAAAAAGTCCTAAACGTGTTTGCAGAGTTCCAACATGCCGTTTCCAGAATATCGTTCAATGATGTTCCTGCCGAAGCAGCTGCTAAGACAGATGCACTCCTAGTCGAGTGGGCCTTAAACACAGATATGTCTATACCAGCTAAAGATAAAGATGTTTTGATCCTTCTAGCCAATGTGGATGTTGAAATATTCTTTCCAGTCTTAAAAGACACTAAAAGTTTATTAGATTTTTCTAAAACCTGATGTTCTTTTCTAAATAAAACCTAAATGTTGCTACCACACATAACTTAACTTTAGGGAACTTTGTCAAAACCACTTTATAAAAAGGTTTTGATGGTTTTGATGTTTTCATGAGATCAGGAATAGTAAACTCAACTTTATCACCTACATCGGTCATATAATGTAGATCTAAGGCTACCAAAGACTGGGCTCTTTGAGCTGTTGTTAATGCAAGCAACACACACCAGCTTGAAAGTCAAAAATTTTAATAAAAGACTTGATAATGGGTGTAAACTCTCAACAAATCTGAGTAAAATTGCAACATTCCATGTTGCTGTATATCTCGGCTTTGGAGGTTTTGTTTGAAAAAGACCCTTCATAAGTCTTGATAACAAAGCATGATTTATGAAATCATGATTACCCATTGTGGCTAAGGTTTGCACAGTACAACTTTTATGAGTGTTAACAACACTGTAAGATTTAGAGGTAGCTAGACTAGATAAATAATTCAATAACTGCGCTTCAGATGGCCTAATGGGATTAATTTTGAATTTATTATACCAAGATGACCAGCTGTTCCAAGCCAGGTCGTACTGTTAACATGTTGACCGTTTCCATGATGACATGATAGTCTGAAGCGTACTTTGAAAGACCTCTACATCTGAGTTGATGCCTGATACACAACATGCGACAAGTTGCATTTTTCTTGCCAACTGATGAAGATGTCCCTCTGGGGATGTTAAAATGTATTTTCGTTTTGGCAACCGAATTGGAATGACTACCAAAATGTCCAAGAGCAAAGGGAACCATACCTGATTCCTCCAAAGGGGGATAATTAATAAAGCTCTCTTTACCTGATCTGCTTTTACTTTGTAAATAACCCTTTGGAGCAAACGGAAAGGAGAAAAAATGTATGGTAAGTAGCTATTCCATGTGAATGTGAAAGCATCAACACCTAAAGCATCAGAATCTGGTTGAAATGAAAAAAAACCAAACACATTTACAATTGAGTCTAGTAGCAAATAAATCAATGTTGGAAAAATGTTGACATACTCTATCAAACACATTCTGATCCAAGGACCATTCACAAGAAGTAATGAACGGCCTTGATAAAAAATCAGCATCAGTATTGCTAGAGCCAGGAATAAGTTTGGCAGTAATAAATATGTTTCTGTCGAAACACCATAACCAAATGTTTTTGTAAGTTTTGTAAATGGTGAATAGTTCCTCCTTGATTATTAATATAAGCTATAGCTGTGGTGTTGTCAGATAGAACCTAGATGTTTACATTATTTACATCAGAACAGAGACATTGTAAACCAAAATAAATAGCCTTTAGCTCAAGATAATTTATATGTTGTTCTTTCTCAGTAATAGACCAAAAACCTTGAGTACATGAATTATCCCTTTTTGCACCCCAACCAGTGAAAGAGGCATCAGTTTCCAGGAAAACCTAGTGAATTTTCATGTATTAATTTCCCATTCATTGGACGAATATTTTGAATCCACCATTCTATATCAGACCTTGCGTTACCTGATATAACGATCACATCGTCGTAAGATTTTCCCTTATGAAGCCAGAAAATTTTGTTTCCATCAAGTGCCCTATAAAAGAGAGCCCCTAATTTTACAGCTCTAAAAGCTGATACAAAAAGACCAACTAGCTGAGCTACTGAACGAATTGAGACCACAGAACTATCAAGTGCCAACTGACATGCACATAAGATTTTATCTACCTTCTCAGAACTCAGATAAACCATAAACTTTTCAGAATCAATAATAAATCCCAAATGGGAAATCACTCTGGATGGAGTGAACACTGATTTTTCCAGATTTACTTGAAAACCACAGTTTTCAAAAATAGTTTTCAGCAAATTGCAGTGAATTCTGCAGATCCTGCACCATTTGTTTTTAACCAAAGAATCATCTATATAATAGAAAGCCAGTACACCTTGACTTCTAATAAAAGCAAATATAGGTTTCAAAATTTTGGTAAAAACACGTGGAGCACAGGCAACTCCAAAAGGTAAAGTAACCCACATATACAATTGATTTTTCCAAAAGAATTTCAGATATTTTTGATAATCAGGATGAATGGGTACGCTTAAATAAGCATCCTGAAGATCTATGGAGGTAAAATAATCACCTTGTTCTACAGATTCCAAAATAACATCAAGAGTTTCTTGTTTGAAGTGATGATATTCAATGAAATAATTCAAGTGTTTTAAATTAATTACTGAACGATTTTTACCATTTTTCTTCTTAACTATAAAAATATTATAGATAAATTCGTCCTTCTCGTGTTCACAAGGGACAATAGCTCGCTTAGCTACTAAATATTTCACCTCATTGTCTATCAATAATATCTGATCCTCTGAAAAAGAAATTGGACCAGGTAAACAATCCTGGACTGGTGGACTCAAAAACTCAAGTCTATAACCTTGAATAGCCTCTAAAACCCATTTATTATCAGTAAGGGTATTCCAGAAAGATACACAATTTCTAAGGTTACCAGAATACATTACCTCTATTCCTTTTTTGGTTTTGACCAACTCCTCTGGTAATACTGACTGCCTCTACTGTACCCGGAGTAGCGGCCTCTTGTTACAGGGAGGGGCTTTCTGAAGGAGTGCCCCCGGTATTTAGTATTGACCTAAAAAATGACCGCCCTGATAATTGTGGCTAGTATACCTATTTTGGACAGTAGAGGCTTCCTTAGGACCTTTTATAGTGTCCGCCACTTTATACCCAAAAAGGTATTCCCCAGTAACATGGGTATCAGAATGGCAAATAGCCTGCATAAATTTAAGCAGGAAAGGACGTATAAAAAATCTACGTTTAGTATTGAGTTGAAAAAAGGCATTGCCAATAGCTGTAATTCCATTGATTAACATAGGATTCAAATCTTTAATTTCTGCACCCCCCCCCCAGATTTGGTAAACTCAATTTCTCACAGGCCTTGGATATTGGCACGATAACTTTCAACAACTGTTTCTAAACCTCTTGGATATGGCCGTCCCTAGAACGGACAACTTGATACATTTTTGCTCATATTTCCTTATTTACCTTTGGAGTATTCATAAAAGATTTACAATTGCCAGGGATGAGATGCTTCTCAGTCACCTTAGAGATGTCGGCCTTTTTAGTGCAAGATTTATTTAGTAAACTGACCAACTGGTCAGAAATATTCGGGCCAAACTGGTCCTCATCAAAAATATTCTGGATTTCAAAACCCGACTCATTAATATTACTACGTACCGTAGTTGTATCAGTGTCAGGGAAAAATTCCTGATATGCCACAGAAGGGTCCCACGATGAAACTACGGACATGTTATATTCATTGACATAAGCCTCGTCTATCATCTCCTCTACCGACCTCGTCGGTACATATTAATCAGAGTCAAGCATATCGCTGACAACATGAGATAACGTATTAAACTGATTTTGTAAATTATTTACGTCAAACCTACCTTGTTTCGGCTTAGTAACCGTTATGTTGGAATCATTATCCACAAAAACTTGACTTTTTTTTATCAGCCGAGACCACGTCTGCGGCACTGCCAACTTTATTTACATTAATATTTAATGGGTCATGAGAGAAAGCATCAGAAAAATCCACCTGCGATATTTCCATATCAGATGGATGTAACGAAATTTCGTCATCCGAAATATGCGTTTCTAAATCCGGTTCTAAAGAAGTTTCTATGGGACCAAGTGTCGTGAACAAATTCACTCTCGGATACACCACGTGCATCAACAACGGCAGTATTTTTACTTGGCTTAGACATAGTCGAACTAACCCGACGTTTAGCAGCCTTACTCTTATCACACATGGTTCAAAATTACAGAAAATACAAGCAAAAAATGGACGACAAGCCGATACTCACGATGTATGTCACATGTGCACTGAAAAACAAAAAGCATGGGCACCCGCGTGGCTCGGGTTTTTATAGGATGGGAGTAGAATACATGGTGTAAAGGGACTATTTTTCGTCTCTTTTAAACATCAGAGTCACGTGTGCTGGTAAATTAACAATTGCAAGTTAATCAGGAAGCCGGTAGGGCTGAATGGATAGAAATTGAGAATTACAGAAACATGGAACTAAGTTGTGACAGATATATCCATAATTTCAGGATTTATGTAACATATTACATATTATACCAGTTTTAATTTTACAGCACTAGACGGCCGTTTCGGAATAAAATTTCTCATCAGTAGTGCTGAAACCGATATTATTTTGAAGATGTTGAAAAGCTTCCCAAAGGACCAAAATATATTTTACCAAATTAAGCTAAGGCAATAGTTTGCATGAGGGAGTATATCTTAGTTTTTGAGAAATTTTAAATTTTAACTTGCAGGAAATTTAGACAATTATAGTATATTTCTGACAATAATACGAAATTATTGCCTACTGAGTTGGTGATAGCCTCGGGGCACAAACCACCATATCTTAGTTATCGGTTGTGTTACTGTCTTTAGCTTGCCTATGACTGAAGTAAAGTAATCAAAAACAAACATACTAATCCATGTCCGAATCACAATCCAGAGGCAAAGTAAAAACTTTGGAACTGACAAGCTAGGTTAGACACGTGAAATTCCACCAGGGAAGTGAGGCCGGGTGCTCTGGAAAGGGTCAGCACCTCCTGTTTAGCTAGCTACACCCGCCACGTGTGTAATCAAAATTGTGTGAAAGAAGATTATCGTAGGTTACCAAAGGTTTGGTTTATTGCACTCAGTTAAAAATCCAAACATCTATAATGGAAATTCACTTGTTCAACTTAATTTGCCAGTTTCTAAGTGTTTTATTTGCTTTTGGATTGTGATTTAGACATGACAATAGTGATTTGTGTGTTCTTGTATCAACATCATGAACAAGATTTTTGAGAAAACTGCAAAAGTCAAATCTGAAATATAATGATGGATATATACCCAGTAAAAATGTCCAATTAATTTGGATTACAAACCTCGCCGCTGTAAACAAAGTGCCTCATTATCGCCAAGCTTTGAATCCCATTATGAGCTTTTATTTTGGTTTGCTTATGTATTAAAAACATTTGGAATATGTAAAAGAAATAATCTAAATATTTGAAGTACAAAACTCAATAGCTTGATATAAATTATTAATGGTTCCTATATAACGTATGCCATCAATCAATCTAGCTGAAACTTGGTCAGTTGGTTTAATGTGGTGGTGAGTGGTATGGCATTGGTCGACAGCCTTATAGCCGCCGTTTCTATAAATAGCAAAAACATATAAATGGACATTACAGCCTTGTTGATGTACCGATTTGAAATTTTAAAGATAGAAAAAAGAACTTGGGTTATTAAACATATTTAACAGGTTTTTCTGTAAAATTTTTAGTCTGCGAAATATAGCGTATCTAACATGACCGTTGTTACTATAAATAACAAAAATCTATCCATGACAATTACAGCCTTGTTTATAATGTACCCAATTAGTCACAATTTTAAACAAAGAAAACAGAATTCTGAGTTTTAAACATGTTTAACAAGCTTTTCCGTAAATAATTTTAATTTTTTCAAAATATGGTTACTATAAATAGCAGAAACGGATAAAAAACCATTACAGCCTTGTTTATGTGCCCATTTCATTATAATTTTAAACATAGAAAATACAAATCTGAGTATCAACTTATGTAACAGGTTTTCTGTCAGTTTTTGTGTTTTTGTGATATTTATGCAATATGCAAATAATGTGTATTTTTAAAATTAATCTCAGTCCTTCTAATTTCTTTTTTCATTTCAACATCTGAAAAATCTTAAAAATACTTTTGGTCCGAGCAATACTGGCAAGGAATTTCGACACGGTCGTCTAGTGCTGTCAAATTCAAACAGATTTAGTAATAATTGACGATTTTTTTTTACTAAGGCAACTGCCTCATTTGTCTCAAATGTAGCTACACTACTATATCTTTGATTTTATTTAATGTTGCTTTAAGCGTTCTATAAGCCCCGTTCACATGCGCTGATTTACTCATGGGGTGCAAATTTTGCATATATGCAAAATCTGAACCCAGGTGTAAATTTGAGCATGTATATGCAAAAGAATGTTCAATTTCAATTTATTCATTAATTCACTCAGCCACTCAAAGAGTGGAACATGAGGGCATACAATATAATATATAATTTACATTATTATTTAGCAATAAATGCATCACATAGAAATTAAAGGCTAAATCCCGAGGTGTTAGCGTGCAATATATACCGATATTTGCACGCAAACTTTGTTGCAGTCCGAGGTTTCCCGAAACAATTTTTCATATTGCACGCTTTGTCACATGACGCTGTCATTATGACGTCATACGATTGTTGTTACATGGCTGATGACGTCATGATTGTGTTGTCGTATTACACTAGTTCTCATATCCGTTTACAAGAACTAGTGCAATATTTATGTATTGTAAGCAAAAATAGTATTTTGAGATGAAATACTAGTGGGAAGTAAACGAAATTTATTTTGCTATATAATAAAAGGGTAATTGAACTGATATTGCAATATTGTCCCTCGTTGACTCGACATTTGCACGGCTTGCGAGTACTGGCTAACTGATGTACATTACAGTGTTACCGTATAATTATAATATAATATAGTATAAAATATGAACGCATTTTAATGTAACTATGATAATTTATGACAACTTTCTATTTCAATGAAAATCTTTTGATATAATATGAAAAACTATGGAAATATTATAAAAACAATTTGATATTACATAGACTTTCCATTCTTTAAAATTTGTCATATGACGGGTATTTTACATACTGTGAATTCAGTGGCGTAGCGTACATATATGCTTGTATGCTTGAGCATACACAAAAATTTAGCCTTCAAAAATCTAGAAAAGTTTTAAAAAATCCGTCTTGTTTTATTTTAATCTGAAATTCTTTGATGATCTGTCTCAATAAAATATGAGCTAAAATAAAAGACAGAAATTTGTAACTGAAAAAGCAGATGTACTCGGCAACAGGCAACATTACATAATCAACTCCGGAACACTCCCGCTGTCGATACCTATCTGACTATTAACATGTTACTATTACATCTGATTGACCAACTTTACACATGGTAAATATTGATTATGGCATCCAGAAAAATCAGTGAATTCTTCAACAAACAGAATACGCAAAGTTCAAGTCCAACAGAACCTAAACAATGCCCTATTTCTGGCCCCAGTAAAACAGTTGAATCAGACCCGGGTCCGCCTTATATAGACATGGCCATCGGCGAAGAAAAAGTCCGACAGTTAGAACAGGAAACGAAATTAAAATTGCTGCAAACTCGATGGGAAAATTCCCATATGTTTAGCTTTCCCAGTCGCAAAATTTATGGGAGAGAGAGAAAATTTAACAATAGCTGGTTAAATGACCACGTCTGGACGAGATATTTCTGTATCGGAGGATTCGGTATATTGTGTTTGGTGTGTGTTGTTTGGAACCACGCGTGAAAAGACTAGACTCTTTGTTAAACCGGGAGTGTATGATTGGGTAAACTTTTCTAATTTGGTTAAACGGCATGAGAATTCTGAAAACCACAAATCAAGTAAAACCTTGGCGGATAATTTCATAGATGTTTCGACTGGAAAAGAAGATTCAATTCTTTCAAAAATTTCAGCAACTCACAAGATTGACGTCGCAAACACCCGTCATATTGTTAGCCGAATTATCGAAGTGCTTCTGCTATGTGGTAGGCAGAATATTGCTATTCGTGGTCATACAGAGCAGACAAGTAACTTTACTGCTATCTTAACCATGCTAAGCAAAGAAGATATCATTCTGAATGACCACTTGGAAAACCCTAATGTTCAGTTTAAATATACATCTCCGGATATTCAAAACGAACTACTGAATATTTGTGCAGAGCAAATAGTCACGAAAATATCTGAACGCATCCAACAGTCACGTTATTTTGCCGTTTTAGCTGATGAGTGCACAGATAGTTCCACGAATGAACAACTTTCAATTTGTATCAGGTATCTTGTTCATGAAGTTCCTGAAGTTTCAGTTAAAGAAGATTTTCTGTGTTTCGTAAATGTCGACGACACAAATGAAACCATTGCTAGACATATTTTGGAAGTGTTGGAACAAAACGGGTTGGATGTTAATAAACTTCGCGCCCAGGGATATGATGGAGCAGCGAATATGTCTGGAAAGTTCAGAGGGGTCCAAGCAATTATCAGAGAAACGGCACCATACGCCAGCTACGTTCATTGTAAATCACATCAATTAAACTTAGCGCTGGTACACTCTTCTTCATTGCCTTGCGTCCGAACAGTAATGGCAACTGTACAAGACATTGCGTTTTCATTTGACTATTCGGCGAAGCGTCTAGCCAAATTCAAGAGCGATCTTTCCACAAACGAAAATGCACAACAAGAAATGGAGAAAAGAACTAAATTAAGAACACTTTGTGAAACTAGGTGGTCTAGCAGGGCAGACGCGCTTAAAACTTTTAAGGCATCGTTCGCGTTGTTGTCAGCAGCCTTAATTTCTTAAAAGATGACGGTGATGACAAGGCGGGTGTGCGATTGAGTTCAATTTTGCGGTTTGATTTCAATAATAGGATTGTTTCACAACATATCTGAGTAGCACAGTGCGTTATCAGACTTTCTTCAGAGACCTTCAGAGACCTCGTGTAACCTTTTAGAGGCAATGAGAGAAGGTAAGGTAATAATTCGAATGTTACAAAACGAACGTGCTGATGACAGTGTGTGGGACGCCCTGTACGATGAAGCTGTGAACCTAGCTGCCGAATATAAAAATTACACCGTCAGTTCCAAGAAGGGCAGGGCGACAACGCCATCGTGCAAACCCCGATGTCAATGATCCCAAACAGTACTGGAAAATTACGCTTTATCTCGCTTTTCTGGATCATTTAATATCAGAATGGAAACAAGGTTAATAGAAAGTGAAGGTCGATTCAAAGCTGAGGCCCTTCTTCCTACTAACATTACAAGAGAAGTTACTGACGAAGTTATTCAAAATATATACGATGCATATACATACGACGCCGATCTTACTGAGCCCGATGTGTATCGTCAGGAAGTACAACGCTGGAGGGTTCGGTGGTCATTACTTCCTGCAGAACAGAAACCAAATGATGACGTAGCCACATGTCTGAACCAGATAGATCCCCAGATGTATCCAAACATCATAGTATATTTTTGCCAGTATCGACTGCAACTGCAGAAAGATCTTTCAGCAGTATGAAGAGGGTAAAAACTTACCTTCGTTCAACAATGACGACAGAGAGATTGTCATCACTTGCAACTTTACATATTCATAGAGATGAGGATGTAAATATTGAGAAAGTTGTCAACACTTTTGCACATGCGAAATCTTTCAAAAGATTGAATAGATTTACATGAATCACTGACTAATATAACTTCAGACAGATATTCAATATAGACTGCTGTACTGTTTACTATTTTAGCTAGCCTATAAAGTTGAAATAAATTATCAGAATTGTGTTTTATTCATACATTAAATAAGTTTAATGAAAGGTGGGGTTCTCAGAAAATTAGATTAATGACAAGAACCAGTATAGGTCCTTACTGAATTATTTGAGTTGTTCATATGGTCGGTCGCCATGGAATCCAAAATGACTCGCATTTATTTTCACATTTGTTCTTAAAACATTATAACAACACAGACCATGGAATGTAGTGAACATTTTTTTCAAAAATATATCTTCATTGGTAAAATATTCAAAAAATGACATGAATGACATTATTTAGACTAACAATGCAGCATGTTAATACAAATTATCAGCAAAATCTTCCGTTTTTTTAAGTAAAAGTGGTCAAATAATTAACTCCCCAGAGAGCAGGAGGACGCGTTTCCTGACTTCTTAAAATAAAATTTTCCCGGGGAGCATGCCCCCGGACCCCCTAGTGTTTCGGGGACTTCGTCCCCTCAATTTAGACAACCGTTAAGCATACACATTGATTTTTCGTTTGCTACGCCACTGGAATTGGGCCCAATTTTCATGGAATCAGTTTAAATAGCGTTTCGTTGGGACGTATATTCGTGGTTTTACTGAAATGTCAAAAATGTAGTTTGTTCTTTGAGCCTTGATAAGGGGTAGTAAGTCATTATTTGTTTGTTTATCGGCACCTACAGAATGAGTTATTTGTGGAATTATGTAAACAATAGACCGTGACAGAGACGCGGATTATTGACTGTTAACAATTAACTTCACAAGCGACGTGACACCTGGCCTGAGTAGATCTACCTGTTAGGTTGTACAATTCAGCGGTTATTAATTTAGATTTACAAGTTTATAGAGATTGTTGAAATGTTTATTTAATTAATATGTTATTGGATTGGAATTTAAATGAGAAAGGCCATAATTGATGATGAAAGTTACAGTTAGAAACCTGTCTGTCCCCGTCGTCCCGACCAGTTCCCAATTTAAAATAAAATAATAAGAATTTATTAAACATGATATATTTACTTAAATAATTTTCATAATTAAATTAAACATCCACGCATCTTTACCTCCTCGGAATCATCGGAATGATAGTAACAGCGTCGGAGGCATATACTAGTATACTTGCTACTTTTATTTTTTCAAACCTGAACTTTTAACTTTTCGTCCACGAAACAACGAAAAATAGTGAATTCACAGTAATAACTTGGTAACGTTTGTTTCTAATGTTTGCGTATTTACTACAGAAAAATAAAAAATGATATTCATCACCAACTATTTGAGTACAATATGGACAAAAATATACATACCTGTGTTTTAATTTGCACCAACTCAGACCAGATGTATGTTTACTCCTAGTGTATTTTTCGTATACATACGTATACAAAAATAAATTTGATGCTCTATGCAATGGCGAATTTAGGGGGGGGGTGCAACCCCCCTTTTTTAAATTGAGAGAGAGAGAGAGAGCTATTGACTGATGTGACCCCCATATGTTTATATAACAATTAAGTTCTCGACCTCTCCCCCTTAAAAAAATCCTGGATCCGCCCCTGCTATGTATTGCAACATTCCCCAGTTTAGTAAAAGCGAGCCATGTAAACATGACAATTGCTGCCAGAAGAAGGGGATCCAGAAGAGAAACACTTCTATTACTGACAATTAGGTAATAGCCACCTGCTTTTGGACGCCTAGTCACTGGTGAACAAGGTGATCCTGTACGAAATACAAGATGACCGCTGTTACAATAAATAGCAAAATCACTAAAACGGTCATTGTTCATTTAATTTTCAACAAAATAAATGAAATAAAAAAGTAGATACCTGCCCATTTAACATATATAACAGATTTTTTTGAGATTTATTTCATTGACCCAATTTTAGGAAAATTATGTAAATGAGGTTAAAATTTCCCAGTTGAGCATTACAGGCCCTTTAGGGCCTCTTGTTTCCTTGGGCGCCAAGTAATCGTCAAAACCCTTGCAAAGCATTCCAAACGTGCGACTTCTCATTCGAAAGTTCACGATCCATTGAGAATTACCAATCGTTTGTAACACAATTTTATCGTACCAGTTTGTTGACCTTTCCCTAGCCCATCGATCCCTCAATTAACTAAGCCCGACACAAAAACCTAGAGCTACAGTACACAGTAAAGAAAAATCCTCCTTCTCAAACGAAAATGCCCCGCCATGTTTATCAAACTTCCGGAAATACTATCATTTGGCTCTATAATCATGTAACTCTTTAACAACCGGTTGCAGATTTTGCACATATGCAAAATTTGCACCCATGAGTATATTAGCGCATGTGAATGGGGCTTATGACATTTAATTTCTAGCAACAACCGAATAATAAAAATTAATTAAAATTTAGGTTGTCTAGATGGTTCGAGTAGAGTTCAATGAGTGTCTGCAAATTATTGTTTGTTTAAACAATGTTTTAGTTAATTCATCAATGCATAAGTAAATAGATAACATATACAAATGTAGAAAATGGGATTCGGGAACAAGCCAAGTGCTTATATTAATCCGTCTACACATCTGAAAGTTACAATTTTTGACCGATGAATATATAAGTGGGGAGAAAAAAACATGAATAATGAATAAATAAGATAGTGTACCATTAAACAATAATAAATAATAAATCAGTGTACCATAACACAATTTGTAAATCAGTGTACCATAAATATGCGAGTTATTTTATCAAAAACACTTAGTTAGTTCAATATATCTTTGGATAGTTGAAAAAATGTCATTATTTTGTGCGTCGGAAAGTAAATCTGCGTCACCATATAATAATAAATCAGTGGTAATATTATAACCCTGTCCAAGTTTGAATTTGACCTTTGCGTGATCCTGAAGAATAATAAGAAGTGACTTTAGAATTCATGTCAATTGATTGTTTAAAACCATAAAGGAACCATTTCTTACGTTTGGGGAATAATTATTATATATTCATTATTGTAATGGGATTTTATCTTGATAATGGGAAATGCCATTAAAACTCCTTTATTATAAACAATACTAAAATATTGAAAGTAATCTACCTTATATCATACTATATATAAGAGTTTTGAGACATCTTTAATTGATCAGAACAGCACACACACTGTTTCATTGCTTCGTTCCATCTAGCGGGCATAGGGATTTCGCCAAAGGTTAGTTTTCCACTATTTAATATTATAAATATATACAATGTACAGGATCTTACATTGTGAGTTTTACGTAATCTTGAATATATTAAACGATTTGAATATTTTAATGCAACACGCTTTGGTGCAACGAGTTTAATATAAAATCGGGTTTGAATCTCTCTCTCTCTCTCTCTTTCTCTCTCTCTTGTGAATGGGCCCTAAATGCGTATTGTATTTATTATAAAATCCAGGAAAAACGTGTCTTTCGTAAAAAGACACCGTCTTCTCTTTAAGAAAATTAGATTGCATTTCGACATTTTTCAACACACTTGCTCAATATACACATTTTCAATAGAGTTTTTTTTTTTTTTTTTTTTTTTTTTTTTTTTTACATATTAATTGTATTAATGCTTAATAAACATAAAATTAATGATAAAATATTTCGTTTTGACAAATATTAATAATCCTTGTATCAGTTAAATTTCTTGAAATACATGTTAAACGTTTTCTTAAATATGCGAATAAAATGTTAGTATTTGGAACTATTACAACAATGAGATACGTCTTTTAAACTCGGTAGAAATGTCCATTTTGTAAGTTTTGTACCCTTCTTGACAAAATAAATAATAATAAAATAATAAAATTCTCGACCAAAAATATTTATATTGCTTCCTCACGTAAAAGATTCACGTGCTCATACAATTTTTTTTGCATATTCAAGCAAAAGCTTTTGTGCGAGAACGCTGATGAAAAATTTATTTCATGTCACCCCTGTATAAATCCATGTTCATTTAATGGCTTTAAAATCTAGTTATTTATAATACTGTTTTTCTCTCCCTTTGAGTCCACGCATCAGTTTTGTAAGAAAACTAATATGAATCCTAAATTTCTACTACACTACTAGTATCTATGTAAAAATACATTTTTGTCGATTTTACAGATGGATGGTAGAAGTTTTATATTACTGTTGGTGGTGTTGGTTGGTTGTAGCAGCCATATATCAGCATTAATATCGCGTAACAGAGGTATAACAAATATAACTTTTATTAGTATAATAAATCGGAATTTAATATTACACATGTGGCAGATGCAGCTAGCAAAACACAAAATCTTTGCGCTTCTGGCACTCGGCCTCATTTCTATGATGGCAGTTCACGTGGCTTAGTTAATAACCAGTACTTTGTTTTGTGGTTGTGATTTGAAAAATAAATTGGTATGTTTGTGTTTGATATTTTATTTTTCAGAATTATTAATTATGTCATATCAATAACTCTCCTGTTTATTGATGGAATAAAACGGTTTATCATATACTTAGTACTAAATTTGTAGTTTCTGCATACCCCGATACGGCTAAAATGACGTGATCCATATCACTGACCGCACGTGCCCGGTCGGAAAAGCCGTATCAGCGCTGGTCTGATATGCATATCAGACCGGCTACTCGGAACAAGTTACTTTATCGTTTCGAAAACTCCTCGGACGGCATCGTTAATGTTCATAACGGTTTACCTATGTTCGTAAACAATAGAAGGGGGAAAGAGTGATGGATTCTCTCGCAAATAGATTGCTAGATTTAGACGGCTTTATAGAACGACAGACCATGGACAGAGAAGTGTCTAATAGAAGCACGCATGAGTTTGTAGAAAAAAATGCAAAACCCCAACACCTCGGACATAAACAAATTCCATACCTGGCTTGCAACACGCAGAAAAGAAATATTAAAGTATGAATTATCAAATATATACACCAGTTTGAACCAATCATTACTCTGCCTTCTTCATATCGAGTGTCTGTCAAGGAAGCAGTTTATGTATCTTGTATTTTAAAGTATGATTTAACTGTGAGTTGACACACGACCTCCCACGCTTAAACCAAACACTACCACTGAGCCACCCAGGTGGTTAGTAATGAAGTATAGTTGATATCATATATTTTACTTTACTGGTAGATGAACAAGGAATTAGACATTCCATATCAGTCATGAAAGATTGAGAAAACCAGAGTACCAAGAAAAACCGTACTCAACAGCTATACCAGTTCAAAAGTAACTTTCTTGCAAGTTCAAGTCGGCCATTTTTTTTCATTTTAAGTGTCTGCGATACATGTATTATTCTACATGGTGAAAGTTTAAGTATATGATAAACAGAATAAAACATGGTGAAATCCATATCATATACCATATCGGACCTCGACCAATATCAGACCTCGGGCTAAAGCCCTCGGTCTGATATTGGGTTCTCGGTCAGATATGACATTTGATATGGATTTCACCATGTATTATTCTCTATGTAATATTTTTCGTATTACACAGGTACCCATGTAATATCAGTTGATTGTGACGTAATCAGTCATCACGCTTATGATGGTTTAAAGCGTGAGAAAGCGCCATTCATGTACTTCTTTTTTACAACTTTAACTACGTCAGGCCAAAATGACTGCATTTGATGTTGAGGATACCGTAAAAGTAGACGGAGAAAGAATCGGTATAGTAAATAAAACATTTCCCAAAGGGTTTGCTACATTCTATGATGTAATGATATGTGGGACACAACAGTGACATCATTTAAATGTAGCAGTTGCGCATGATGACGTCATATGAAACTATGTCAGTCTGTTGTTTTTTAAGACCTTTGAAGGATTTTCAATTCTTTGAAAAGTAATTTTGATGGATTCGAAAAAGTATAACATAATTTTAAATTTTGTCTTGATTATTTTAGGTGATTAATTTACTTTTACTATAACTAATAGAACAATATTCTTAATTGCGCAGTAATTTGGAGGTGATTTGTCTGACCTAGAGAGAAATCAGTTGTTTCTATATGGCATTAAATAACATGTACATGTCATTATGCCTCGGTATTTTGAGTTATGTGATATATAAAATCTTAGACTCGTGAGGGTTTAATACGAAAATTATTAAACTCATTCAATAATTAAATATGCCACTCTTTAATTATTAAACTTGTTTAATAAATTTCATATTAAACCCTCACTCGTCTAAGATCCTCTATATATTAATATTTGTCGTTGCTAATGGTACATTTGTTTCACTGCTTTTCCTACGTATGGTGAAATTGTTTCACAATTAGCTATGGTAGTGTTTGTTCCAACTAGGGAACCATTTATACAATGAAGCAAGCTACTTTCAACGAAATTGTTGATACAAGGAAATACGAAATTGTTGATACAAGGAAATTGCAAGCCTTGGCTTATAAAGACCTTAAAAATTTTATGGCCATCACAATATTGTTGATAGGTATGATATCTCTGTGTTTAATATTAACCTCGATATATTTGATGTCCCTTAGTTTTAAGTTCATTTCATTCCAAATTTGATTACACACGTAGCAGGTGTAGCTAAACAAGATGTGCTTGCCCTTCCGGAGCACCCAGCCTCACTACCCTGTAGGAAGTTTAAATGTTCAAATTTTGAATATTATTTTTAAATAAATAAATTCAAATCACAGTTTTATAACAAGCAATTAAATTTTGCGATGCAAAAAACCAACAAAATTCTAACATGATCTATGATTACTTTCATATCAAAAAAAGAAGAACGCTTCGCCACCTCGTGATATATAATTCCGCATATGAACTCCAGTTCGTGTATTATTCTATGATATACCACGGGTAAATGTTGATTATTTCTTAATTATCAATCTTAAAATAAAATTGAAGCTTTATTAAGAGGAACAAACCAAAATACATTACATTGAATAATGATGAACTAAAACAATTGACTTAATATAGTTCGCCACGTGATCAATACCCTTAACGTTTGTTCGGAAAGTTTTAAAAAACGTCGAAATTTCCCGGAGTATCGTTCTTTTACGGGAAAATGTGAATTGAAGCGATTATATCTCCAATGGAAATAGAAGTTCCACAGAAACGTTATGGCGGATCACGTGGTACATTGGCGAACCCCATTTTTGCAACTTAGTTTCGATACAATATAAAATATGTCGTGAAATTGTTCTGATATTATACTACCAGTTTTATTTTGCAGGACAACAGCCGAAAATAGCAATTGTTGGAGCTGGAATGGCAGGCGTTACAGCCGCAACAAGGCTACGCGATTTGGGATATAAGAATATAGTTATATTGGAAGCTAGCGATCGTGTAGGGGGAGAATGAAAGATGTTAAGCTAGGAAACGTCACTGTTGAACAAGGTGCTAACTATATTCAAGGCCTTGGCAAAAACCCTATATATCGTAAGGCCAAGGAGTATAATTTAAAATTTGTCAAGGATGGGGATAGTTTTGCTGCCTATAATAGAAATGGATCTGATATTACACGTAAAATGAGACGACTCGATAATGAGTTCTATAAAGTATATAAAAAGACTGACAAACTGGCCCGTAAAGTCAGAGCTAATGGAGAACTAGATGCAAGCTACCGAGCTGGACTTATAAGAAGCGAGTGGTCGCCTAAAACTCAATATGAAGACTTGATAGAGATTTATTATCATGATTGGGAGTTTGCATACCCGCCTGAAAGTTCCTCATTAAAAGAAACTGTCCTTACAACATTCGATATACACGAGAGTGACGATGAAGCAATTGTCGTTGATAAAAGAGGTTATGCTTACATCGCAAAACGTATGTTAAGGGAAAGTATGGCAAAGGGTGGAATCAAGATTCTTTTTAACAAACGTGTTACCAAAATTAAACAAGATGAACGTAAGGTTACTATACAAACAGCAGACGACAAACGATTGATTGTTGATTACGTCATTGTAACCGTCAGCGTCGGTGTTTTGCAAAACCGCTTAGTAGACTTTGTTCCAAATCTGCCAGATTGGAAGTTGGACGCCATTGATCAAATCCAAATGGGTCTTTATTATAGTTTTCTTGAGATTCCCACGTCAATTTTGGGATGATAAGCTATATATTTTATTTGCAACGCCAAGACGGGGATACTATCCGCTATTCCATAATAAGAACAAAGTCATCCCTAATTCAAATATTCTACAATTGTCTGTACTAGGAGAAGAAGTGAGAAGGGTTGACCGTCTGCCAAAAACGATAGTGAAAAGGCAGATAATGCAGGTATTGACTAGGATGTACGGAGGAGCTGGTCGAAGAATTCCACAACCGCTTGAAATTAACTATAACCAATGGTATTCGGATCCACTCTTTATGGGTAGCTATTCCAACATACCTCCAGGATACACACATGAGCGCCATATGAATCTCTCCAGACCTGTTGGAAGAGTCTACTTTGGCGGGGAAGCCACTGTTCCTGATCATTTTGGATACGTTCATGGGGCATGGTACTCTGGGAAACAAACAGCTGACGAACTTAATGATTTCATTTGCAAATATTGATACGTTGAGCATCAATTACACATAATAAATCAATGTAATTCAGTCATGCATTTATTATTTTATTTTTCTACATGGTTGGTTAGCTTGTCGAAATGCTATTTAACTTCCCATCATCCATATATCAACTAACCGCAACGAGAGCAGGTTTATTAATAACTTACGAATAATTTATGTGTGTATGCGTGTGTGTGTGTGTGTCTTAAGATCTATCTTGTACGATGGAGAGTCAAGTAGCCAGTCTAATGCCCTCTTATGTGAAAAAAACGTGGAACTATGGACGTCAAATATATCTAGGGCAATCCTGGACGCAGAGACATCAAACTTATCAACAATACTGTGATGACGGTCATAGAGCCTTGGTAAGCCAAGAAATTAAGATTTTGTCTTAACTAAATCTGACATTTTTGAAATCTGAATAGTTTTGTTTTCAATAAAATAAATTAAGGATGTCGCATTGAAGATAATGCTTACCTTATTACATCTATGTTTTAATTTTGGTGAGTTTTGTATTTGGCGTACCATAAAGTATTGTCAAACAGTGCCAGATTTATGTTAAGAAAAATCTTAGTTAAGGAATGATTGTGAAACTGGGCCTGTTCGATAATTGTAAACCGAACCCACATATCCTGTGTGACCGTCATGACCTTTAATGATCATGGCTGTTATATTTAACACAAATCAGCGCTATCCAGCCCGTAATTTTAAAAGTGGATGGCCGATATGAAAAGGAGAGGGGCCAAAATAAGTCTACAGTGTGATAAATAGGAAGACAGGTTATATAAATAAACAACAAGACAAAAAAAAAAAAAAAAAAAAAAAAACATTTTCCGGAAAAATAAAATTAATAATTTATATTAAATTATACTGCGTTTTACGGATTTAATGAACAATATGTCTGAATGAAATTTTAGCAAAAAAAAAGTGGCGGGACCAGCCCCCCCCCCCTTTTCTACGGACTTGCTATCTTACAGACCTTTCGAAAGTTTACGCTATGCTGAAGAAAAGGAGTTGTAGCTAGGCTGCCAAGAGATAGGAGGAAACTATAAAAAAGCTGAGCTTCAAAAGCTGGCAAGTAATCGAGATCTATTGATCTGTTTATCCGGCACCAAATCATTTGATAAGTATGTACTGTAAAGAGTTTGACACCTCTCTCTCTCTTTTTCCCTCACACACACACACACACACACACACACACACACACACACACTTATAATTTTCACAACTACAAACATGATGAGTGTGGAAATATGAGATTTGGAGTTAATATCACAGTAATATACAACTACATAATAGCAATAATGTAGACAAAAACATAGATAAATAACATATTTGACCTAATGTGTGTGTGTATTTAACATGTGAATGTTTTGAAAATAATAGTAAATAAGCAATGAGTATTTTCATTCATATAACAGTTGGATCTGCGAATATTAATAAAAACGTTTGACATATTATACAAATAAATAATCGACTCTTATTTCAAATATCTCTATTGTAATAATATGGTAAAAGTACATATAAAGAATGTCCACTATGATTGACCGATGTATGTGTCCACTGTCTTTAATAAATGTAAACTTGAAAAATTCACTTTACAAACACAATCAGTATTTGCACTTACAAAAGATTATAGTTAATTAAAATATTTAGAATGTTGAAAACTACAGTATCTCAGTTGTCAGTGTTGAGTATTTGCTCGAGCAGTGATTGAATTAATTATAAAAAAATAAAGGGGTGTTTTACATTATTTCCCCAGACAACTGACAATATAAATCCACGATAGCTCAGTTGGTAGCCTGACAGGGTCTGATCAAGACTTGGATATAGGCTGTGAAAATACTGTCGCCAAACACTCAGTATTTAGAAATGAAAGTCACGGGGTCCTTTGAAGAGACCTTTAAAACCGATGTACAGTGTCATGACAGGCGTGAACCGTAAAGGTAAAAAAAATCCGTCACTTCACCTATAGCTAGTGACGTCTCGATCTAAGTGGAATTTCTTGACAGGGACGTAAAACCCCAATCAATCAATCAATCAATCGATCGATTTATTAATTTTGACATGTGGAAGGCAACTCAAAGCTTTTTGACAATGTTACTTTGTAGCAAAACTCGATTATTGACCGAAAACTTAAGGGTCATCTAAGTAGGAAAATTCAAGTGAAAACCATTTGGTTGAAAAGCGTAAAAGAGGGGTATAATTATGAAATTACCTACACAAGTGTGAAGATTTTTAAATAAAAATAAAATAGGAATTGATAATTTAAGAGTTTATAAAGTATTTGTTGCATTTTTTAAAGAAAATTGTGCAAAAAAACACGTGTTGGGAAAAAAGCTTACACCTTGTATAGAAAAAAGACACCTTTTTTATTTAAGAAATTACATTCTGATCATGGCGAAGCCCTTCATTTTGAATTTGACACGCACCACACCATCTTTCATTACCCCTTGAAATACCATGAGCAGAAATGTCATTTCTTATATTTACAATAAATATTTTGTACTTTGGCGCTATTTTTTTCCATATCTGCGCGTGTGATATAGAGTTTTTAGCCATGCGAGATCGGCGCATCTCACATGACCACGCGACCCCGGTATAGGACACGACGTAATATTGCGGGAAAATTGATACACATCATTGGGAATTGAAATACAATAAGCCCTTTCAATAATTTATGCACGCATGCGCACTGACGGTCAGGGGTGGCAAGGTAAACAACATGGCGGAGCGCGAAATTTTAAGTGCCTGTATGATTCCTCCTGTAGCAGCGCAAGCAGACTGCAAACTGATTCCAACAGTGGTACCGTTAATACCTGGGAAAGAAAATGCACCACCATATAACTGCCCGGTTTATGTTAGCGTTCCGCATCCTAGTGTAGACGTCCACAACGTGTCCTTCGACATGATATACCAGTTCATGGTAAACAGAAAGAGACCAACAGACGATATGGAAAGTGTCCCGGTAAAGTCCTTCAAGGCATTAGATAGAGCAGTTTTACACTTTCAGGCAGGCGACGTGAGCGAAGTTATGGCAGCAGAGGTAACATATTTTATTTAGTCTAATGAACCACGTGTTTATTGTATACAAACAAATCCCAGTGACCCAGATATCAAGTTTGACGTTTGTCACGTGATTTTACTAGATACACCCACTTGATTTATTTCAAATTAAATACGTTGTTTTCTGAAGACCCCCAGGCAAAATTTTAAAAAATAGTATTATTCCTTTTTTGTAAAATAAAAGAAATAATTGTAACGGATAACACTGTGCCATTTCAGTTTTTCCAATAAAGCTACTGTTATATATCAATTTCCCCAGTACTGTTTGTAGGCTGTTTGTGAGGCTTATATGTATTTCGTTAAGAAAAAGTCATTATTAAATCTCAAACAAAAGGTTAGCCACATTTATTTATTGTGTTATATTAAAAACAAAAAAAATTATTATTTTATAGGTTGAATGTGATATCATGTATGTTAAAGCTAAAGTAAAAGCATCCATGAAAAAGCAGCAGTACAGTGCTTGGATTTGTTTCTGGGATGGAAGACCTATCCATGCATATTGCCAGTGTCCTATTGGGTAATGTTAGATATTAAATTTTTAACAAAATTTCTATTCCTCCAAGATTGTATCATGCATCTTAATGATAACATTGTCAGTATCAGTATTTTCAAAGTCTACTATAAATCTGTAAACACAGTAATTAATTGATTTACTCATACTGGTTTACAGCTCAAACAGTGAATGACTGATCAAAGTATTACTGACATTAATTTCATTTTCAATTATATACTAGCTAGTATTCATGAAAAAGAATGAATTAGCAGACATGGCAAACATTTCAAGTATAGCATCAATCAATCATTCTGCAGCTAGTTTAGTTGCTGCAACTTGCATATTCCAAAACAATTCAATGACTGCTCAATTAATCATATAATCTATATTTCTAAAATACCAATTAGCAATTAGGATCAGAGATCTGGCTTCTAAAAGTTTATATCTTATTTATATTTTGCAGACTTGCACAATGTTGTAGTCATGTTGGTGGCATTTTGTTTGCCCTAAATGACTACACTAGGCAAAAAACCCAAACAGATATGCAACTGGCATGTACATCAAAACTGGCAGCTTGGAAGAAACCAAGAAAGATGAACCTGGACCCTAAACCTATTAACCAACTAGAATTTACAAAACCTAAATTGTCAACTGTTGATCCTAAGCCAGATAAATCTTCATCAATAGAATTTGATCCTCGCCACACAAATGACAGAAACATTGACGAAGAATACTACCAACAAAAGTTAATGGAACTTAAAAAGATATTTCCTAAAACAGATACTTTACTTCATTTTAGCATTGAGTAATAATATTACACAATTTAATCTTATAAGGATTACAAGTTCAAGTAAAAGCAATTTAATATCTCTATTTTATATGTTTATGTAATAGTGTATGATGAAATACATACAATCACTAAAATCTTAAACTTTCAGTTTTAGCGGAAATGCTTGCTACCAGGTGAATGACCACCCTTGTGTCTTGTGGTAGAGCATCCACCTTGGGAGTTAATATCAAATAGAAGACAGCTTTCTCACTCGACACGCAGCATTCATAGGGTGACTGGCTTACCCATTGTCCATATAATCGACCATGCTTAATGATATGTTAGTACTTAGCTACTGTTCCAGTAAACTAGCAACTTAAAGTTGCTCTGAGTACAAGGCAGAGCAGAAAATTCATAGTATATCAAATCACATGCACCTGCACCACAAATACTTGAGTATCTGTACATAAAACTTTCCTTTATTGCAAATAGCTGAAAAATTGCTGATGTGATGTAAAACAACATCTACCTTGGGAAAATGGTATCACCATTGTCTCCATTTTCTTTTGTTAAGTGATTTAAACATCATGTCTCTCCACTAATTTGCAGTTAAAGAGCACATGTATACTAGTATCATACTTAATGTAATAATTATTTAAAACAATGTTATTATCATATTTTGAATGATTATACAATAATCATGAGTGAGATGGGACAGCTAGTTGTAGTACTTAAATTTGTATTTTAGGAATGGGTCATCTGTGCCAAATTTATGAGGAAACCCCACCAGTAGCCAGTGTAGAGGAAATAGAGACATTGATAGATCCCATGGACATTGAAATTAATATGATGATATATTCTACAACAAACAGTATGTATTGGCAAAATGTAATACATGTACATGTACCAGTACTTAAAATTGAAGACTCTTAAAAACTCTTTGTTGTTCCACTTTTGTGATCTCTGGCAATACTGTTAAGGAATTGTATTCCAAAATTGCTATCTAGTTTTGTGAAAATAAAATGGGTAGAAATAACATTTTCACAAAGCTAGAATTTATTTAAAAGAAAATTACAATGTATGAAGAAATAACTTAAAACAGTGTTTTTCAAATTTAAAACATTTTCAGTTTATTTGCTTTCACAAATTTTGATATTTCATTGTAAAATTAATTCCATAATTAAAAATATTAAATAACTCTTGTAATTTGTATATGTGCATAAATATAAAATTGTAATTTTTGTCTGTCTAGGGGTCTTAACTAATAAAAACTGGTTAAATAAAAAACAGCTGTTATAAAAAAATACCGTAATCATATTACCATACTAATTGCATTTGAATTTTTGTAAGTGGTTACTTAAAAAAGACGGTTCAAAATGTAAGTTATAACTTTTTGACACAAAAAAAACATGCAAATATCAAAATTCTATATTAAATTTTATATTTATGCAAATCTCAAGAGATCATTTCAATATACATGTATCTCAAAATATGGTAAACTAGCATGTCAGCAAATAGATGTTAATTGCTTGTAAGTTGTAATTCAGTTTTACAATTCAATAATAAAAACAATAACATTTTATATTTCAATTAAAGATATACATATATTTCAAAATTAATAGAAATGGGCATGACAAAACTTGCAGAAAAAAACATATTACCGGTATTTCTAAAAATGAAATTGCACTGTAAAACCTATATCTGTTGAAAATTTGTAGGTACATGTAGTAATATGGTCTTAAAATTGAATAAAAAAATGTACTAAATATTTTAATAGGGCCACCACAGCAGATAGGTCAAGATCTAGTTAATGCCATAGAGAAACGTACAAGGGGACAGAGAAATTGCAGTCTGTGGTTGGACCTTCATAAAGGAAGACTTACAAGTTCGCGATTTGGGGATATCATGTCATCTGGAGAATCTCCCAAAAGGCTTGTCTCAGAAATTATCAATGGATCCTGTCTGGAAAAGTAAGGCATTTAAAACTGTGGTTGGCATTAATTTGACATATTGTTATAACCTACAGTCTGTCATGTGTTTAATATGAGTAACATGGGTAAGTGGCTTGTCCACATAATCATACTCCCTGGTTACATAGTCTCATTACATAAGTATGATTATTTTTCAAATATAACAGAAATAATTTCAAGTTGTTAAAACAATACCAAAATGATGTTGTTGGCCATATGAAATTTAATTTTAAGGCTTGAGTCTAACTTCCTGAATGGAAGGAAGCTGTTCAACATTTTACATTATTTGTAAACCATATTTTCATATTATTTATTATATAAACCAAATGAAAATTAGAATATTGAAGCCTAATTAATCTGAACATAAACATTGATTCTATATTTTGAAGGTATACAAAAATGCCATTGGCAGTACAATGGGGCATAGATAAGGAAGACACAGCAAGAAGGGAATATGTTGACATGATGAGGCAGTTTGGACACCCTATCTCAGTACAAGCAAGTGGGCTATTTCTTATCCCATATGCACCATACATTGGAGCAAGCTGTGATGGCATTATCACTGATAAATCGCTGCCTGAGGATGTTCAAAGAGGTGTATTGGAAATAAAATGTCCCTACAGTATAAACAAAACTCATGTTAATACTATGGATGTTCCATCAATAATTGACCAATACCCATCATTTTATTTAAAAGTTGTAGATGGTGAGCCAGAACTTGACAAATGTTGTAAATATTATGCACAGGTACAAGGAGAAATGGCTGCCACTGGACTGACTTGGTGTGATTTTGTAGTGTGGACTGCATGCAAAAGCAATAACATTTTTATTCAGAGAATACAATTTGATTCAGAATTTGTATCACAAATGTTGCCTTGCTTACAAAATTTCTATGCCAAATTTATTGACTGTCAACACAAATAACCCATCTTAGCTTTACAGTGCTAGCATATTTAAATATATTGCTTTATGTTAGTACTGATTTCCTGTGTCAGTCACAAATACTTTGTTTTTGATAATCAGTATGAACTAGGGTGCAACAAAACTACCAGTTTTAGCGTCTTTAGTATCGACTCTAAGTCTTACCAACCACATGTGGAAGAGGGTTTTTTTCTTGCAGTTAGCCCTTAATGGTTGGCTATGTCAGTATATCACTAACTAATGACATTCATTATTAATCTGTGGCATTATATGATAGTGAAGTAGCACTAAAAAATTGCCATTTTTATATCATTTTGTAATAGTGTGTATAGTACAAGGCAGATCATAAATACTTGCATATCACATGACTACCTCAATATAAGTGAAATAATTGCATGAAACAGTATAGCACCATTTAAGAAAGCAATACTGCACTTAAAGATGTTTTCTTCAGTCAACAATAGGGACATCCAAGTTTGTCAACCAGCACACAACTTTAAAGCATTTTGAAGCAACTGGTGCAAGCGACAATGGCATAACACCATCAAAAATATGAAAATCCTTAACCCTTCCTATTTTTCTTTCTACATGAATTCTTAACTGTGCAATTTCTTGTGTATTAAAAACTTCTTCGACAGAGAACTGATCCTTAGTTTTAAATGGGGGTATGTTAAGGGTGCATTTCCTTTGTTCCAGAAGGTCAGATATAGTAAAACCTTTATCAGCCATAACATTATCTCCTGGTTCTAATAGATCAAGAAAACCACTCTTTATAACGAGCTGACGGTCAGATATTCTACCACCCCAAGCCTCTGAAACAAAGGAAATTACACCAGAAGGGGTAATGCCAATTAAAAATTTAAGGGTGTTATGATGTTTGTAATTGGAAAATGTTAAATTTTGTGTTATAAGATTGGATGGTCTTTGAATATAAATTTCAGTACAGTCAAGTATAACTCTTAGGTTTTTATATTTCTTAAATGAAGATGGCATACAGTGGTTAACTAAATCTCTAGAGGGATATCTATTAATGATACTTAATTCTTCATACATAAGACAAATCCATGTAACAAAAATATTTGAAAAAGTCGAAGTTGAAATAAAAAATCGATCAGCAATATCGTGAACAAAAAGCCCAACTTTTAAACGAATGAGAACTGCCAGAAACTGATCTATAAGGGGGATGTAGGTCTGTAAGGGTCTTTGTCTGTCGAATTCAGAGGTGCTGCTGCCATTCCAATACCTCATTTTTTGTGCTTTTGGAAGAAGAAAGCTAGAAATACAAGTAGAAACAAAAAATAAATAAATAAAATGTAAGAAAGTAACATGGTACTATTTGTCATCAAACTGCTTTTTCTAAAATTATCTCCCTTTGGCTAAGAAAAGCCATTTTGCCTGATTTAACATTCATGGAGTATTTTTTATTTACTTTTAGCTGTTTTCATTTGTTTTGATGATGTCATGAGGACCCTCCAAATTTCTGAGCTTTAGGCTGCAAAAAAAAGCATTTAAATTGTAGATGCAATAAATTTATGCAATATACTTACTTAAACAACCATAGAAAAATTGCAAACGATGGCAATCCAGTATAAAGTCTTGTGGCTTTGTCATTGTCTTTTATTTTATTGACCCCCCATTTCAGCTTATTAATCTGTATGCGCAGTTCTTCATTTTCCTTTTTAAGGCAGAAGTTTTCTTTCAATAAGGGGTCAACATCACACTGGACTCCTACAAAAAATAAATAAATTAATTAAATAAATATTAAGAACTACTAAAATGAATCATAAATTTAACTTTATATCTATCATTGGTATTTTTGCACATTGACTGTAACATTTCTGATATTTAATGTTAATATAATATATGATATGCAGTCAAACCTGTCTATAAAGGCCACCTAAGGGAACCAATAAAAGTGGCCCTAATAGCCAGATGGTCTTTATATACAGGTTCAAATGATATGAATAGACAGCAGTTGGGATAAAATTTTACTAGCCTTTATAAGCTGGTGGCCCTTTTATAGAGGTGGCTTTAACACAGGTTTGGTTGTAGTATATAAAGCATGTTTTCGCATGTTATGACATTATTAAATATATTATATATATTTAAAATAATTATGATAATTAAAACATATATAGGGCACTTCATGGGCAGAATAAAATAAATTTTCAAACATGCTTTAGGCCTGGAGAATATTATTGGCATCCAAACAGCTATATTCAGTGAATTGCACACAAACAGTTCCATTAATTTTTATGTACGAGTACAGGTTCTTTTGTGAATTTTTTATTGAATTATAAGAGTTCCTTTCTTTCAAACAATTTTTTTTGTATTTTCCTGATGAGTTAAAGTAAACATATAACTTTGTTTGTATCTATTACTGAATGATAAACATGTGTAATGCATCTAACATAAATTGTGTTGTTATTTGTTGATGAGAACATTTAATATTCTTCAGTTAACTAGTGATATTTTTTATGAAATATGGGACAGACAATGGTAATAACGGGTGTCATATACATTCAATTGATATGTATGTGTCTGCAAGTGATATTTCCATTGACCCATATCAGCCCTAGGGCTAAAAAACCATATCAGTACCAAAGCAGATTTCCCATATTATTATCTTTTGGCCCTCTGGCTGATATGTATGTATACCATTTCAACAGGCAGATTGAAAATAGTACCTGTGTTCTCTGTGAATTTAATATCTATATCGTCCTCAATTACCAAAGTCTGTGTCTCAATATTTTCAGAAGTAGGAGCTAAACAATAACTATGCATGGAATTTGACATTTGCAGCATGCTGTCTTCTGCAATTTTCTTGTTCTTCTCTGCTTCTTGAAATATCTGAAATCAATTGTATGCAAAAAATCATGCTTGCATATATTTAATCCTTTCAGAACACTTTTGTAGATATACTAGTAGACAGTTCACAGATGGTGGAGGAAATCTGAGTACCTGGAGAAAGCAAGCAAACCGACAAACTTTCTTACACTAGGTTCTGTTGTGAGGATTCTACTCCAGGCATTTAGAGATTCTGTAGGCCGCTTAATATTAACAAGACTCTCTGAATGTTGGTTGGTGGTCTATGCCCAAATCAAGATTTTTTCATTTATAAATATAAGCAAAATTTATGAAGTATATATCCAGTTAGCCATAATATATTATGACTTTCTGCATGTTTTATACATGTTTAGAACAACCAATAACTAATTGAAATTTTTTTGCAGAAATTTTTACCAACATCTAACTATTTAAAAATTACAGGACCTTTTTAGGGCTTTGCTGGTAACCAAATTTAGGAATTTTTAGAGCTGTATAATCCTTGTCCTTGAAATTCATACAAATCGCAGTTACCTTTGACAGATCTCTTTTACATGCACGTTCTTCTCTTTCCTGGTCTACTGGATGCTGCTTGTAACTAAAGACTGTAGGTGCATAGTCCTGGTCTTCCCTGTCGTAGGCATGCCACCCGTCAACAAAATGGGACGAACATACATATGAGTTTTCGTTTGGCGTCCAATTCTTCCTGTTCAAGGCCTTGATCCATGCACGTCGTTTGTGGATGGTTTTAGGGAATTTAAAAAACTTAATTCCTTCACCCTTTGCCTTTTCGTTGGCCCGGTTTGTGCAACCAAAAACTGAGCAACTCTTAACCATTTTCGGCACCGGCTGTCAAAAAACCCGGAAGACGTTTACAGTTTCTAATGTAAACAACGTTGACGTCTGGCCTAGTTTTGCCACCCCTGGCGTTCATTGCGCATGCGCTAGAGACTGCTCCGCAGTTACGTTGAAAGGGCTTATTGCTTCTTGTATATCACCCATTCTCAGTAATAAGGCCCAAATAGTGTTATATTACAGTATAATGAATTGGCTTTGGAAAAGACCAAAAAATAAATGTACCAACAGAAACTACACATTATATCTACAATTATCTATCACAGTTTTCTAGTTAATCTATGTATTTGATTATTTTCCAATCTCATAAACCTTCAAAATGATACAAACGTTACTGTTACCGGGTAAGGTTTTTATGTTTTAAATCGCCAAATCTTCAATATTTGAAAAGTAACAAAAATTTAAAGAATTGCTTTTGTTAATGCTGCATTGTTGTCAATCTAAAACTGGTTTCTGATGACAATGCAAGCTATTGGTAAAATCTGGTGCCAAATAAAGATGTGTTACCAGCTGTCGGATACAAACGTTACCACATATAAAACTGTCTCCATGGTTATCATATATTAATGTCATACTTACCACGGACGTGGGCAAATTGAAGCTTATCTTATGCATAGTTAACGGAACAATAAAATTTTCAACTTAACAGTCGCTATTGGGCCTGAACAAGCATGACACAAAATTGAATGGAAGGTTTTATTTTCATCAATACTTACGTTACGTCATTCATAGGGTTAAATATTTTATCCAAGTCAAAATTAATATATTGTCAAACGAAGTACTTTGATATAATATTTAAAATATATCATCTTTATTCCGCACAAGTTCCTATTATTTAAACCACATATTGTAACAGTTGAAAAAAATACATACGTTACCGATACATACGTGATAACATCATTTGAAAATACACCTAAATCACGTCAAGTGACCACTATAATTTGTATAGTTCTAGATTTAAATTGTAGAAGTGTGCATGTGAAGTTTTAACCACATCGATTGTTGTTAAAATAAAAATTCTCAAGCAAAAGTAAAACAGTCGAAGGTGACCTCTTTGGATGGCAAGAATCCATTCAAAAATTTCAATTTGAAATAATACATCTGACTATATAGATAATAAACCTTGTCATTTCAATCAAACCCATGATGGTATGTCTACCCTTGATCCATAGTCTGGAATTCATTTTCCAAAAAATAATATATACGTTACTATAGGTAACGTATGTAATTAACACAAGTAACGTATGTATCAGTACTTTCATTTCAATTACAATGAAATAGATAAGCAAACTGTCATTAGATACAACAATAAACAAACACTTAAAGTTTCTAGTTTAGTTACGTGTAGCGAAATTAAACAATTTTCAACTTCAAATTGGATTTTGAAACGATAGATGTCACTAGTCTAATTTATTTGGATAATTTTCTCATAGATTTGAATATAACATTGTTCATTTTAATACTTGTTATACATACAAATCAAATACCTGCAATTTCATAAATTCTGATTATGAAAGTGTAAATGCAGCGTAAAACAAAACTTCAATGGTCAAATGGGTGGTCAATATACATCCATATATCTGCAGACCCCTAGGTAACGTAAGTATTGGTATCTACGTTACTGGTCTGAATTACAAACACAGTTGCTGTCTAATGTTTCATGATGGATAAATCATGTCTTGAAATTCAGTCAAATTACAGAGATAAAGAAAATGGGATATGATCGGAGTTCTAAATTGAGGAGAAACTAAGAATTAAACTAAAAAAACAAACCTACTATTCCATGTGTCCGAATCACAAATCCAGAAGCAAAGTGAAAACTTTGAAACTGACAAGTTAAGTTATAGACATGAACTTCCAGAACAGATAGCCGCCAAGGATGTTTCAGATAGTTGTTATGTCTCTTTGGAACCAGTCCCTGTTACGTCATTAACAACAGTGGTCATACTCTTCATAGTTTTAGGTTACCTTTTATTTAAACTAGGGGTAAAAACTATGCAAGTTCTGACAAGAAGCGAAGAGGGAAGCTTAATGTAATGTATCTAAAGACATTAAAACTTTAAAAGATAAATCATGAGAAAGAAATTTCAGATAGAAAACTTTCATATTAGAAAGGATAAAAGAGTTACATTTTCAAATGAGAAGTTAACATTATGAAAGCAAACAAAAAGTGGTGTATCCATTATTGACTTGACACCCAACAAGCGAAGCTCAGCAAGAAAAAGTTCTTCTTGGTAACACCTTATTGACAAATATGAAATACATGTATAGTGATAGAATCAACAACAACATATGAGTGATTTTGAAAGACACCATATACATGTACATGTCATGTTTAGCAATATAATTTTCCAACAATAATCGGTAATGGGCCTAAACTGTGCATCATTGCTGGCTGATTTATTTCATATTGCAGCAGAATTTATGAAAACCGTTTTTAACTTGAAGGATGACTGTAACAAAACCATTTAACTCCACATATATATAGATACATGATGTCTGGTATAGAATTTTATAATTCTAAATTCGAAGGCTTTTGTGAATGTCATCTATCTTAAGGATATTGAAATAAAAGATACAACTGATCCTTCATGTTCTGCTTCATACTGGGACTTGTACCTCAACTATGGCACCCACGTGGACTTTATAAAACGAAGCAAACTGCTTGATTACTAATACCAAAATACAATGGACATTGTTGATTTGTTCTCACTTTCCTGGTGAAAGTTCGTGTGTTTAACTTTATTTGCAAATTTTCAACGTTTGTTCTCTGCTTTGGGATTATGAAATTGGCATGGATCGGTATGAGAGACATTTTAAGTCACATGATTGATTAAAAGATAATTCGAAGAAAAAGAGATCGACTTTAAATAAATTAACTGGTATAGACAGTAAATGTTTGTAAAAGGCACATAGCATGTAAGATTTTTCAGTCTATCCTGAATTTAGAAACAGTATAACCAATCGGGTGGAGAAAAAAGTTGTTAGAAATAAAGGATAAGTCCAGATTTCAGGTTTAAAAACTTAACATGAAAAGTACTACTGGAGAGAAAAATACAGACAGTGGTTCCTTTAAAGATATAACATTTTAATCAGCAATTAAGACTTACTCATTCCATTAGCCTTGTTTTTTAGAATGTAACTCGGGTGTATTTTATTGAATTTCTTTAAAGGAGGACATGTCACTGAGTGAAGAAGTTTTAAACCCCAGTATAATATTGTTACATACGTGACTAAACAGTTACATACGTTACTTACTTAATTAATTATTTTTGTCACTAGAAAAATGAACATTTACATGTACATCGTGATAATTGATAATTTTAAAGGCTTTATATCTCTCGTTATCTTAATAAAGAAATTGAAGACTTCACTGTAAACGATACCATGTACATAATCTTATTATCGGTTAAACTGTTACATACGTTACCGATAAATAGTTTTTGTCATTTCGCTAGAAAAGTGAACATATATACCAATATCATGTGTTCTATTGATAAGTGTTACAATTTTATTATGGAAAACAAGAGTTAATAATTTGTAATAGAATATAATTTAGCTGTCTTTATATTGACTCAAAGTCATCTAGAGGTGCTACATACGTTACCGAATACACTGTTTACTTAAGTGAAAATTATCTTGAAGATAATAAGTTTTGTACAGTTCTTTTGGTTAGCAATTTCATCAAGACATATTTGCATTTTGATTTGAGTGTTGATTAATGCCTACCTGTTTGAAACTTTGTTTCTGTTACCAACTTGGGAATACAGAAATAAATTTATTGTATTTTTGCGTAAAAATACTTTAATTTCTGTAGACTACAAACATCGTTATTATCATTTCGATATGCCGAAGTGGTCTCAAGGCACATTTTTAAATTAATAACAATGTAACCTAATGTTCAAGCATAATAAACATATAAATACTACTACCTGGTAAGAATATGATGAACTTTAACTACGGTCACGTAAATATCAACTCATTTAAATACAAAAGGTATGTATGTAACAATAAAGTGAAATTTCAACCAAAATAATCAATTGGTGTTAATAATTTTGTAGTTTCTGAATCCTCTGATATGTCTAGTCTCTGAAAATACCAGAAGTTCATTGCTTGTAAAACTTTTAGTGAATTGGGCCTTATTACTGAGAATGGGTGATATACAGACTACGAAAGCCTATTAAGCTCGCGAATAAAAAAAATGAAAAGGCGTAATAACGCAAAATAAGGGCGTTATAATGCGAAAAAAGGCGTTATAACGCAAAATAAAGGCGTAATAACGAGAATTGAAAGGCGTTATAACGCGAAATAAAGGCGTTATAACGCCTTTAGAAAGGCGTAATAACGCGAATCGAAAGGCGTTATAACGCCTTTAGAAAGGCATAATAACGCAAATTGAAAGGCATTAGAAGGCGAATTAAAAGGCGTAATAACGCGAAGTGAAAGGCGTTATAATGTCTTTTTTGTCTATATATAGAGCAGTCACTTTCCTGAAGAATGTTAACAACCCTCACCACAAACAAATTGGTTTTAGTTTGAATAGCTTAAGGCAACTGCAGATCTATTCACAAATGTCATTTAATCATTGTTAAAAGTTAGCGATTGACAATTGGACAGGAACCTTTTAAATAAATAGCCATGTGTATATTGCCAATGTTTATCAATGTTTATATTTCAGATTACCTAAAGGATTTCCATCCCCATATATAAAATGATACTCTTTAGGAAAAAAAAAACACTTTAACATTGAAAAGAAATCTTTCTTTCTGTTTTACTAAAATAGTATGTTCATTTAAGCGCAGGATCGGATGATGTCCAGTTTTTTTTAGCTCACCTGACCGAAAGACCACCTACTTACAAAAATATTTTTTACTTTTCCCTTTGAGATTTATAGAAAGGTTTGGCTGTATGTTGTTATTGTTTTTGAATTAACTTAAAATGAGAACATAGGAACCGTCAAACAAGACGAATATTAACAATATACAGTATGTGTACTTAATTGCCAAATGCACACGTATTTACTTTGTAAGTGCACACGCACTTACTTTCCGAGTGCACATGTACCTACTGTTGAAGTGCACGTGTACGTACTTTCTCAGTGCGCATAAACTTACTTTCCGAGTGCTATCGCTTCTTCAATTGTATCTGGTATTTTTTATTTAATGTTTCTGTTAGAGCTAGCGATATCAGACCAGCTAAAACCATTGCTGAACCAAATGTAACCAATGGAAGTGCTCGTCCGAGGTCACTGTCTACAGCCAGGCCCTGGTAAAATATATATTTGATTTATACATAAAATCACCATAGCCCATCAGGGAGATAATTGTTTAAGCCACATTTTATTCTAAAAGAAAAAAAACAATATATACAACATATAATTCAATATACAATCATATATATAGAAATATAGAAAAGGCTCCAGGAACAAGCCAAATGACTTATATTAACCCGTTTCCTTAAGAACTGTGAAATTCAAAACTGGATGGCCAAAACAAAGGAAAATATTATTATAAAGCCAGGTATAATCGTTACATATAAAATGTTGAATTTAAGCAATAGTAAATATCAGGAAGAGATTCACACAGGATTGTCTTTTTTTAAAAAAAGTCTTTGAAATACATTGTATATTCGAAGGCTGTATTTAATCTACAGCTTAAGCCTATACATTCAGATATTGAATAACTACATCTTCTTTGGGACATTTTGCAATATACAGCATATATTCACCAAATCTGCAATATACAGAGCACTCATTGAACCGACTTGACCCAGGATACTGGCTGCACCAAGCATAAAACTGGATTTTGTAGGAAAAACTTCTGTTACAATTACAAATAGGCCACCATAGGCCGCTGATACACCAATAGGCCACCATAGGCCGCTGATACACCAAGCTTACCAATGTTTGATAGAAATATGTTCACCCATTCTGGTGCTGATTAAATTAAAAAATGAAATTAGACGTAACGTATAAAAAGACGGTACCAAAAAGACAACTTGTCGAAATATAAGTGAGATGGTCAGGACCCTTCGCTATTTCATAATTGACTTGTACTGCATCGTGTTCTTGGTTGTGTGTATTGCTTTCCCCATTTACTTGCATTGTGTCTTGTTTTTGGTTGTGTTGGTTGCTTGCCTCAGTAAATCTTATTGTGTCGTGTTTTTAGCTTGGTTGCGTTGACTTATGTCAAGTATACACGTATCTCAGTTACAAGTTTCTTTCTACTATTTTGAATAACGATTTTTTAATTAATAAAACTGACTTGCTTAAATATGTTCAGAGACAAACAAATTTAACTAATTGTTTATCATCCCTAGTTTTATTAAAGATGTGAAATCGGTCATTATATATAATTAAAAGAAATAATAAAATTAAAATTAAAAAGTTTTATTAGCGATTTTATACAAGGCTACGAGATGTTATCCGAGTTTTTAATGTTCAATCAGTGACTACATCCTTGTAAAAAGTAATATACGTCTCGACCTTTGATTAATCGATTATCACAATTTACAATAAAAAGTTTTAAAAATGTTCAAAGAATTCGAAATTTAAGACAGATTTGTCAGTCAGCTTCCTAAATGAAAGTGAAATATTCCTTTAAAACAATAAATTTGATTATAAATAATTAATTCAGTCAAATTTGAAAAAAAAATTTATGTGTTTTGATAATTTTAATTTTCCCAAATTAATTTCATTGGGTCAGTGAGTCGGTCCATCAATATTATTATGTCACAGGTAGTTAATTTATATAATTATAAATTACTCTTAAGTTATAATTAAGCCATTAGTTAAGTTTTAGCTTAAGTTATATTTCATTTTTAATTACTTTATATTATATTACATTACTTTGGGGTAGGTATTAATTAAGTATGTATTTTCCTAACACACCGTTCTACTTATTAACTTTGTTTAATGAGCATGCTTAATACGTAATTTCACAGGTCACTGCATTTTGGCGCGTATTCTTGACTGACCATTGCATTCCCTACGACACAGTCTAAGTGTCAAGACGTATTTATATACATTCATTAACACATGCATCTGCAGGTTTATCCTTCACGGATACAGTCGTATTTCATAGAAATTCAAAAGCAGGTATGTTAATTTACTTCTTTTAGTTCCCTATATATATTTTATTATTTAAAGTCATTAATTCACGGGTGAGATTTATTGTTAATATTATCGTCGATACCCGTAATATATATCGAGTACTTGTTCATACTCATTAACGGTGACCTGATTATAACTCTACAGTTATATATAAACATATATTTAAAGATAGAGAGAATGTTTAACAGAATATTTGTTCTAAAATGTTTAAGTGCGTTATAGTGCGTGATTGTGCTTTTGTTTTAAATCGTGTGTGTGTGTGTGTGTGTGTGTGTGTGTGTGATTTCATGTATGGATATGTATTAAGTATTGTTTTATTTATTCTGTACTTGCAGGACATTTATTTTTATTGTTTTTGTGTCCAAATTCGTCAAAGTCAATAAATGAATATTACCCTGAAAACATGACTTGTGATTAGTACGAACCACTTGTGACAAATGGCGCCCACGTTGGGAACTTTGACGAAGGGTGTGGTCGATTTGGCGGGAAAATGCTGAAAGTGTAGATCTGGCGGGAAATTGTAACAGGGTGTGACCAGTTTTTGGCGGGAATGCTTACAACCGGAAATAGAGGCCATTGACCCGATACGGAAAACAACAAACGGAAATAGATTCAACCGGATATGGAAAACGCCAAACGGAAGTAGAAACCACCGGAAATGTCCTTGTTTTATGACAGGATTTCTTGAAAAACTTTGATTATTTTTCAATAATCATTTTTCAACATTTTCAACGACTGCAGTGGATTAATTTTGTTTATTAATGTGCACATACTTTTATTTAAAACATTTTTCTGGAATACCAATTCATCTGGAGGAGGATTATTTGGGATTTTTGCCGGAAAACATGTTTGCTGACTTTGTGAAATCCATGGATTGAATTGTATTGAACTGAACTTTTTATTTTTGAACTTTGTGTGTTGTTGCTATTCATATGCTTCAAAGAGGAACACATCTGAACTTTGTTTGACATTTAGATATTTTCATTGAGTGTATGTGAGTATTGAATTATTATTAATATTTTTTTATTTTATTTGTATTTATTGTTGCAATTGTGTTTATCCTGCATATTTGTTTTGCAGTTTTTCTTGAAAGCAAATATAGGTCACATTATACAAGGTTTATTTCAGGGTGTATTTTATTTTATTTTTATTTTTATTTTTTTTTCTCTCATTGTTTCAGTCTAGCAGTTTGTTTTACTTATACCTGCAATGCTTTACATACAGCATACAACAAAACAATTACACAACTTATACTTGACTTGTATAGGTAGCTAGAAGGTCATTAGGTCAACTGAAGGTGTCAAGGTCGTCCCTTGTCCTGCGCATAGGTGTTTCACTTCGTAAATTCACTTGCACTACTTCTTAATTTCAATTTGCATTTATTTATATCCACACTACTAATTTTACTTAAGAATATCAAATGTTTATAATCTTTCAGGTGATTTATTAAATTAGGAACAATTTAAAAATTGTGCAGGTAAGTTGGTGTAGAATAAGTTTATGTAATTAAGGAAGCACATTGCTAAAAAAACCAACGCAATTAAAAGGTTTAATTAAATTTAGTTCAAATTAGCAGTGTCAAAAAAAACCAGCTTATATAATTTCAGAAGGTAGGTTGTATATTTATAATTTATTTACAAAATATATTTACTTAATTATTTAAGTGTTTATAATTAAGGTTGTTCAAAATATTACAAGTAGTTACTTGAACAAAGGCATGTTAACTTTCTCTGTATTGTATTTGTGTATTGTTAACATGTGTTGATGCACATGCTTTATGTCCAATACTAACGTCCACAACTGCCCTATTGCTCTCAATATCTTAAAATCCCATTTATTTCTGTATCAAATGATTGTTTATCTTAATTAATTTTATATGTTAATCATATAGAATTTTGAGGAGATAAATATTACAATTTAAAATTAGCAAAACAATTAAATGAGCCTGATCAACTGATTTATTGTTTGCTAATTTACCATTTTCGCAATATCCTGTTGTATCCGAAACCGTTCTGCTACATCGGTAGTATTTTCGTCGTGTTACGTTGTCGCCGTCGTGGAATTTTCGGTATTTTCGTTCGATTGCGATAATATCGGGGTTTTTTTTATTTGCAACGTTTATTTATTTGTGTCGTTTTTTATATTATCAGTGTTTTGTTCGGTAGTTTAAGTATGGAAGGAGACGGAAAAGCAGCTGCAGCGGATGTGAAGTTTGATTTTGATGTGTTGGTTGATAAATTGAAGGAGAACCCAACAGCATACAAAGTTTTAACCAAAGAAGAATATGAGGCTTTATTACAGAGACCCCTGTTCAGACCACGGATTTCTACTCCTTTAACAAGATTTCAGAATCCAGAGTCTATGCCAAGGTTTTCGACACCAGGTCCTGCTGGATTGACTCCATTTTCACCAATACATAATGTATCGAATGGTATGAGTGGTTCAGAGATTAGACCAAATTGTTCGTTTGTGACATCCACATTAAACCCTCCAAGATTACCTGTGTTTAGTGGTGTTGAAGATAACCAGTCTATTAGCTATGAAGTTTGGAATTTTGAAGTGAAGTGTCTCTTGAAGTCTAAACAGTATCCAGAATTTATATTGTTACAGGCTATTAGGAACTCCTTAAGAGGTACTGCACGTATATGCTAGTGTCTTTGGGCGAAAACGCATCAGTAGAAGATATTTTGCAGAAGTTAGATGGTTTTTATGGAAATGTAAACACAAGTGAAACCATGATGCAGTCTTTTTACAACGATCAGCAGAGGAATGAGTCAGCTGTTGTGTATGGGTCCAGATTAGAAGACACACTATCAAAGGCGCTACGAGGACGTTATGATTTATTACCAGCGAAAGATATTATGTTAAAAGCAAGTTTTGGTCAGGATTGAAGAAGTGTTTGAAAGACGCTACGAGACATCTTCATGATAGCACAGGAGATTTTCAGACATTGCTAAGAGAAGTAAGAAAAGTAGAACAGGAATTGAGTTTAGAGCAGAGTGTAAAGTCTAGTAAAGTTGCACAATGTTCTCAGCAGACACAAGATAGTGATATAAAGCAAGTAGTCAAGGCCATACAAGATTTGAGTATTAGATTAGAGAAGATGGAAGTAAAGATGACGTCACTACAAGATGATATGAAGAGAGTTAGAGATAGTAGAAGATACGAACCTCCAAATCCGAATTTTAACGGTCAAGGTTATCAACAGAGAGGAAGAGGTGGATTCAGCAGAGGCAGACCAAGAGGTAATAATAATTTTACACAGCCTACTCGTGGAAGACCGTGGTCAGCAGATAACCAAGCTACAGGACAACAGCAGCAGCAGCAGCAGTTAAACCATTGACTTCTCCTGTTGTTGGGCAAATGGGGGAAGTAAAACAGAATAAAGGTATAGAAAGCCCAATGAAGAATGAAGATGGTTTTATACATAGATTGGTTGGTAGAGCCACAGAAAGTGAAATTATTATTTGTGGTGTGAAGACAGTTGGTTTGATTGACACAGGTTCCATGGTAACCACAATATCAGAAGATTTTTATAGAGGTCTTGATACTAAACCTGAACTACATAGTTTAGAAGATATTGGTTTAAAGTGTTATGGTGCAGGAGGACATAATTTACCATATTGTGGTTATATAGAAGCAGAAGTTGGAATTCCATATTTGCATAGCAACAAGTTTTGTTTACCAGTGTTAGTTGTTCCATCTACAAGTTATAACAGAGAAGTTCCAGTTATTGTTGGCACTAATTTAATAAGACATTGTAGAAATTTGAGTACTAGTGTTGTAATTCCAGAAGTATGGCAGATAGCATTTGATTGCATTGGTGAAGAAAGAATTCCAGTCAAGACTACTAACAAGTTTGCAATTAAAGTTCAACCAAATGAGATAAAGACCGTGAATGGTATAGTAAGAGGTGTTACGGATATGCAGTATGGTGTTACAGAACATATTGATACACAACTGTCTGGAGGTCTAACGATTTGTCCTAGAGTAGTTTCCGTAGATGTTAATAAGAAGACAACGAAGATACCGGTACGTATTTGTAATTTGTCAGCTCATGTAGTAGAGATTCCAGCCAAGTCAGTACTTTGTTGTTTGAATTCAGTAGCGGTAGTCGACAACTGGTCAGCAGTTGGTGAAGTATCTGAGCAGAAGAAAAGAATAAGTTTGAAAGATTTAGAAGAAATGGGAATGAAGATAGAAAAAGAGAATCTGAATAGTGATGAAATAGTGAAAGCTGAAGAATTATTAGAGAAATGGACACATGTTTTCTCAACAGGCCCGACAGATCTGGGGAAGAGTAGTTTGGTAAAACACGAAATAAATTTATCAGATAATACTCCAATTAAAGAACCATATCGAAGGATACCACCTGGAATGATGGAAGAAGTAAGACAACATATTCAAGAGATGTTAGATGCCGATGCTATAAGACCATCACAAAGTCCATACTCATCCAATGTAGTGTTAGTGAGAAAGAAAGACGGCAGCCTACGAATGTGTATTGACTTTAGAAAGCTTAATGCAAAGACCATTCGAGATGCTTATTATTTACCGAGAACCGAAGATACGATTGACAGATTGATTGGAGCGAAGTATTTTTCTAAACTAGATATGAGAAGTGGGTATTGGCAAGTGGAGGTAAAGGAAGAGGATAAACCAAAGACAGCATTCATAGTAAACGGTGTAGGATTTTTCGAGTGCAATCGTATGGCGTTTGGACTTACAAATGCTCCGGCTACGTTTCAGAGGTTAATGGAAAGTTGCATGGCGGATTTGAATCTACAGTATTGTTTGGTATTTTTGGACGATATTTTAATTTATTCTAGTACTTTTGAAGATCATTTAGTAAGACTTGATGCTGTCCTGAGTAGAATGGAGAAGAACGGATTGAAGTTGAAACCATCAAAGTGTGAATTTTTCAAGAAGAAAGTTACCTATTTAGGCCATGTTGTCAGTGAACAAGGAATACAGACAGATCCAGATAAGTTGTCCGCATTAACCAAGTGGCCAGTTCCTAAGAATGTTAAAGAGTTACGATCATATTTAGGTTTTACAGGTTATTATAGAAGGTTCATTAAAGATTATGCCAAGATTGTAAAGCCGTTGAACGACCTGCTAGTTGGCCATTGTACTCATAAGACTAAGAAGAAATCCTGTAAGAAGAAGAAAAGTGTTGAATGGCATTGGAGTGAAGATCAACAACAGGCATTTGATTTATTAAAGCATACATTGACCAATCCACCTGTTTTAGCCTACGCAGATTACACAAAGCCGTTTATAGTTAATACAGATGCATCCATAGATGGGTTAGGCGCTGTACTTTATCAGAACCAAGATGGAACAGAAAGGGTTATAGCCTATGCTAGTAGAGGTTTGCGGAACAGCGAAAAACATTACCCAGCTCACAAGTTGGAATTTTTGTGTTTGAAATGGGCCTTGTGTGATAAGTTTCACGATTATTTATATGGAAACACATTTGAAGTCCGTACAGATAATAACCCCTTAACGTATGTGTTGTCGAGTGCCAAGTTGGACGCTACCGGACACAGATGGGTCGCTGCATTGAGTAATTACAACTTTAATATTACTTACAGAAGTGGAAAATCGAATGCTGATGCGGATGGTTTGTCCAGACAGCCGCGTGAGAAGTCAGAATTTCCTGATGTAATTAATGCAGTGTGTCAAGCATATACAGTAGATAGAAGCACATGTCCGTATATTGAGACGCTTTTAGTTTCAGATATTTCTAATGAAGATGATAGCATAAGTTAGATCCACAAGAAGATTTTATGAAAGCTACGGAGATAAGACACGTTAGCTGGTCGGAAGAACAGAATTCAGATGCTGGTATAGCTAGAGTTATAGAGTTACAGAGACTTGGGTTTTGTCCAACTGGATTAGCTCTCAAAGCTGAATCACCAGAAGTTGTTCGATACCTGAGAGAATGGAAAAAGTTTAAAATTGAAGACCAAGTTTTATACAGAATAACAACAATGAATGGAGAAAGTTTGAAGCAGTTAGTGTTACCAAAGAAGTTTAGAGATATGGTATTGAAAGCTCTACATGACGAGTCAGGACATCAAGGTAAAGATAGAACATTATATTTAATAAGATCAAGATTTTATTGGCCAGGTTTAGAGTTAGATGTTGAGAAAAGGATCAAGAACTGTGAAAGATGTATCAAGCACAAGACAAGACCGAAAGTAACAGCAGAATTAGTGAATATAGTATCAACACAGCCAATGGAGTTACTTTGTATAGATTATTTGAAGTTAGAGAAATCCAAAGGAGGGTACGAAGATATATTGGTAATTACCGATCACTTTACCAGGTATGCACAAGCGATTCCAACTCGTAACCAAACTGCCAGAGTAACAGCTAAAGCATTGTTTGAGAACTTCATTGTACATTATGGTTTTCCATCTAGCCTACATAGTGATCAAGGAAGGAATTTTGAGGGCGATATTATCCGAGAATTGTGTAAGATAGCAGGAGTAACCAAAACCAGAACTACGCCATATCACCCTATGTGCAACGGTATGACAGAGCGCTTCAACCAAACTCTAATGAAGATGTTAGGAACCTTGGATGATCAACAGAAGTCCGATTGGAAGTCATATGTAGCTCCACTTGTTCATTCATACAATGCGACTCGTCATGACAGTACTGGTTTTGCCCCATATTATTTGATGTTCGGACGACATCCTAGATTAGCTATTGATGCCTACCTTGGTTTAACATCTCCTGAGAAGTTTAATGTCAGTTCGAAGGCCAATTATGCTAAACAGTTGAAGAAGAGGTTACATTATGCGTACAAGGTAGCAGCACGAGAAGCACAGAAGAGTTCGGAGAGACATAAGCGGATATATGACTTGAAAGTAAGAGAGGCCACTTTGGATGTTGGAGATCGGGTGTTGATACGGAATGTTGGTTTGAAGGGGAAGAACAAGTTAGCAGATATTTGGGACAAGGATGTTTATATTATTACAGATATACCGATGGAGGGGATTCCGGTTTATAGACTAAAGAAAGAGAACGGATCCACAGTAAAGACACTACATCGGAATATGTTGTTGCCCTTTACAGTCATTCCCAAGTTAGTCACAGAGACTGAACAGGAAGATCACGGAAGAAAGTTAAGATCAGGACGGAAAGAAGGACAGAAAGATACTTCAGAGATTCTAGAAGAACGTACAAGTGCAGATTTAGACTCAGAAGATTCAGAAGACACATTTTATCATGTTGTCCCAGTACGTAGACGTGTTCAGATTCAGGATGGCAACGGTTCTAGTCAGGAGTCAAGTACCAGTCAAACATCTAGTAGTAGTTCATCTAGTGTCACACAACCATCCAGTGTGGGGACATCATCTTCATCCGGTTCTTCGGTAAGTAGTTCTAATCATTTGTCATTTTCTAATTCCAGTGTTCCAGAGGCAGATACAGGTCCACAGTTACCACGTAGGTCTGGAAGAATACGTCAACCACCTAATCGATATGGAGACTGGGTGTATAATAATCAGATACAACAGCAAGTTTGGTATGTCTAAACAAGTAAGTGAATATTCGAGGTAAGTGCAGGGGAGAATGTCAGGTATTAATACTTAAGGTAAGTATACAGTATTACGTAAAGCCATATACACAAATCATTTGGTATGATTTATCAGCGTAAGTATATAAATACATGTATATGTATACATGTCATTGTTGTGTAAGCATTGTTTTGTACTGCATTGCAAAACATTTACTATGCAACAATAAAAACTTTGTATTTGCATTTAGCTAATACATATTATAATATTGTATTATATAAATATATTCCAAAATGTCAGGAGCCATTTTCCCTAGCAGGGGAGAATGTCACAGGTAGTTAATTTATATAATTATAAATTACTCTTAAGTTATAATTAAGCCATTAGTTAAGTTTTAGCTTAAGTTATATTTCATTTTTAATTACTTTATATTATATTACATTACTTTGGGGTAGGTATTAATTAAGTATGTATTTTCCTAACACACCGTTCTACTTATTAACTTTGTTTAATGAGCATGCTTAATACGTAATTTCACAGGTCACTGCATTTTGGCGCGTATTCTTGACTGACCATTGCATTCCCTACGACACAGTCTAAGTGTCAAGACGTATTTATATACATTCATTAACACATGCATCTGCAGGTTTATCCTTCACGGATACAGTCGTATTTCATAGAAATTCAAAAGCAGGTATGTTAATTTACTTCTTTTAGTTCCCTATATATATTTTATTATTTAAAGTCATTAATTCACGGGTGAGATTTATTGTTAATATTATCGTCGATACCCGTAATATATATCGAGTACTTGTTTATACTCATTAACGGTGACCTGATTATAACTCTACAGTTATATATAAACATATATTTAAAGATAGAGAGAATGTTTAACAGAATATTTGTTCTAAATATGTTTAAGTGCGTTATAGTGCGTGATTGTGCTTTTGTGTAAATCGTGTGTGTGTGTGTGTGTGTGTGTGTGTGTGTGTGTGTGTGATTTCATGTATGGATATGTATTAAGTATTGTTTTATTTATTCTGTACTTGCAGGACATTTATTTTTATTGTTTTTGTGTCCAAATTCGTCAAAGTCAATAAATGAATATTACCCTGAAAACATGACTTGTGATTAGTACGAACCACTTGTGACAAATGGCGCCCACGTTGGGACTTTGACGAAGGGTGTGGTCGATTTGGCGGGAAAATGCTGAAGTGTAGATCTGGCGGGAAATTGTAAAGGGTGTGACCAGTTTTTGGCGGGAATGCTTACAACCGGAAATAGAGGCCATTGACCCGATACGGAAAACAACAAACGGAAATAGATTCAACCGGATATGGAAAACGCCAAACGGAAGTAGAAACCACCGGAAATGTCCTTGTTTATGACAGGATTTCTTGAAAAACTTTGATTATTTTTCAATAATCATTTTTCAACATTTTCAACGACTGCAGTGGATTAATTTTGTTTATTAATGTGCACATACTTTTATTTAAAACATTTTTCTGGAATACCAATTCATCTGGAGGAGGATTATTTGGGATTTTTGCCGGAAAACATGTTTGCTGACTTTGTGAAATCCATGGATTGAATTGTATTGAACTGAACTTTTTATTTTTGAACTTTGTGTTGTTGCTATTCATATGCTTCAAAGAGGAACACATCTGAACTTTGTTTGACATTTAGATATTTTCATTGAGTGTATGTGAGTATTGAATTATTATTAATATTTTTTTATTTTATTTGTATTTATTGTTGCAATTGTGTTTATCCTGCATATTTGTTTTGCAGTTTTTCTTGAAAGCAAATATAGGTCACATTATCAAGGTTTATTTCAGGGTGTATTTATTTTATTTTATTTTTATTTTTTTTTCTCTCATTGTTTCAGTCTAGCAGTTTGTTTTACTTATACCTGCAATGCTTTACATACAGCATACAACAAAACAATTACACAACTTATACTTGACTTGTATAGGTAGCTAGAAGGTCATTAGGTCAACTGAAGGTGTCAAGGTCGTCCCTTGTCCTGCGCATAGGTGTTTCACTTCGTAAATTCACTTGCACTACTTCTTAATTTCAATTTGCATTTATTTATATCCACACTACTAATTTTACTTAAGAATATCAAATGTTTATAATCTTTCAGGTGATTTATTAAATTAGGAACAATTTAAAAATTGTGCAGGTAAGTTGGTGTAGAATAAGTTTATGTAATTAAGGAAGCACATTGCTAAAAAAACCAACGCAATTAAAAGGTTTAATTAAATTTAGTTCAAATTAGCAGTGTCAAAAAAAAACAGCTTATATAATTTCAGAAGGTAGGTTGTATATTTATAATTTATTTACAAAATATATTTACTTAATTATTTAAGTGTTTATAATTAAGGTTGTTCAAAATATTACAAGTAGTTACTTGAACAAAGGCATGTTAACTTTCTCTGTATTGTATTTGTGTATTGTTAACATGTGTTGATGCACATGCTTTATGTCCAATACTAATGTCCACAACTGCCCTATTGCTCTCAATATCTTAAAATCCCATTTATTTCTGTATCAAATGATTGTTTATCTTAATTAATTTTATATGTTAATCATATAGAATTTTGAGGAGATAAATATTACAATTTAAAATTAGCAAAACAATTAAATGAGCCTGATCAACTGATTTATTGTTTGCTAATTTACCATTTTCGCAATATCCTGTTGTATCCGAAACCGTTCTGCTACATCGGTAGTATTTTCGTCGTGTTACGTTGTCGCCGTCGTGGAATTTTCGGTATTTTCGTTCGATTGCGATAATATCGGGTTTTTTTTTTATTTGCAACGTTTATTTATTTGTGTCGTTTTTTATATTATCAGTGTTTTGTTCGGTAGTTTAAGTATGGAAGGAGACGGAAAAGCAGCTGCAGCGGATGTGAAGTTTGATTTTGATGTGTTGGTTGATAAATTGAAGGAGAACCCAACAGCATACAAAGTTTTAACCAAAGAAGAATATGAGGCTTTATTACAGAGACCCCTGTTCAGACCACGGATTTCTACTCCTTTAACAAGATTTCAGAATCCAGAGTCTATGCCAAGGTTTTCGACACCAGGTCCTGCTGGATTGACTCCATTTTCACCAATACATAATGTATCGAATGGTATGAGTGGTTCAGAGATTAGACCAAATTGTTCGTTTGTGACATCCACATTAAACCCTCCAAGATTACCTGTGTTTAGTGGTGTTGAAGATAACCAGTCTATTAGCTATGAAGTTTGGAATTTTGAAGTGAAGTGTCTCTTGAAGTCTAAACAGTATCCAGAATTTATATTGTTACAGGCTATTAGGAACTCCTTAAGAGGTACTGCACGTAATATGCTAGTGTCTTTGGGTGAAAACGCATCAGTAGAAGATATTTTGCAGAAGTTAGATGGTTTTTATGGAAATGTAAACACAAGTGAAACCATGATGCAGTCTTTTTACAACGATCAGCAGAGGAATGAGTCAGCTGTTGTGTATGGGTCCAGATTAGAAGACACACTATCAAAGGCGCTACGAGGACGTTATGATTTATTACCAGCGAAAGATATTATGTTAAAAGCAAGTTTTGGTCAGGATTGAAGAAGTGTTTGAAAGACGCTACGAGACATCTTCATGATAGCACAGGAGATTTTCAGACATTGCTAAGAGAAGTAAGAAAAGTAGAACAGGAATTGAGTTTAGAGCAGAGTGTAAAGTCTAGTAAAGTTGCACAATGTTCTCAGCAGACACAAGATAGTGATATAAAGCAAGTAGTCAAGGCCATACAAGATTTGAGTACTAGATTAGAGAAGATGGAAGTAAAGATGACGTCACTACAAGATGATATGAAGAGAGTTAGAGATAGTAGAAGATATGAACCTCCAAATCCGAATTTTAACGGTCAAGGTTATCAACAGAGAGGAAGAGGTGGATTCAGCAGAGGCAGACCAAGAGGTAATAATAATTTTACACAGCCTACTCGTGGAAGACCGTGGTCAGCAGATAACCAAGCTACAGGACAACAGCAGCAGCAGCAGCAGTTAAACCATTGACTTCTCCTGTTGTTGGGCAAATGGGGGAAGTAAAACAGAATAAAGGTATAGAAAGCCCAATGAAGAATGAAGATGGTTTTATACATAGATTGGTTGGTAGAGCCACAGAAAGTGAAATTATTATTTGTGGTGTGAAGACAGTTGGTTTGATTGACACAGGTTCCATGGTAACCACAATATCAGAAGATTTTTATAGAGGTCTTGATACTAAACCTGAACTACATAGTTTAGAAGATATTGGTTTAAAGTGTTATGGTGCAGGAGGACATAATTTACCATATTGTGGTTATATAGAAGCAGAAGTTGGAATTCCATATTTGCATAGCAACAAGTTTTGTTTACCAGTGTTAGTTGTTCCATCTACAAGTTATAACAGAGAAGTTCCAGTTATTGTTGGCACTAATTTAATAAGACATTGTAGAAATTTGAGTACTGGGGTTGTAATTCCAGAAGTATGGCAGATAGCATTTGATTGCATTGGTGAAGAAAGAATTCCAGTCAAGACTACTAACAAGTTTGCAATTAAAGTTCAACCAAATGAGATAAAGACCGTGAATGGTATAGTAAGAGGTGTTACGGATATGCAGTATGGTGTTACAGAACATATTGATACACAACTGTCTGGAGGTCTAACGATTTGTCCTAGAGTAGTTTCCGTAGATGTTAATAAGAAGACAACGAAGATACCAGTACGTATTTGTAATTTGTCAGCTCATGTAGTAGAGATTCCAGCCAAGTCAGTACTTTGTTGTTTGAATTCAGTAGCGGTAGTCGACAACTGGTCAGCAGTTGGTGAAGTATCTGAGCAGAAGAAAAGAATAAGTTTGAAAGATTTAGAAGAAATGGGAATGAAGATAGAAAAAGAGAATCTGAATAGTGAAGAAATAGTGAAAGCTGAAGAATTATTAGAGAAATGGACACATGTTTTCTCAACAGGCCCGACAGATCTGGGGAAGAGTAGTTTGGTAAAACACGAAATAAATTTATCAGATAACACTCCAATTAAAGAACCATATCGAAGGATACCACCTGGAATGATGGAAGAAGTAAGACAACATATTCAAGAGATGTTAGATGCCGATGCTATAAGACCATCACAAAGTCCATACTCATCCAATGTAGTGTTAGTGAGAAAGAAAGACGGCAGCCTACGAATGTGTATTGACTTTAGAAAGCTTAATGCAAAGACCATTCGAGATGCTTATTATTTACCGAGAACGAAGATACTATTGACAGATTGATTGGAGCGAAGTATTTTTCTAAACTAGATATGAGAAGTGGGTATTGGCAAGTGGAGGTAAAGGAAGAGGATAAACCAAAGACAGCATTCACAGTAAACGGTGTAGGATTTTTCGAGTGCAATCGTATGGCGTTTGGACTTACAAATGCTCCGGCTACGTTTCAGAGGTTAATGGAAAGTTGCATGGCGGATTTGAATCTACAGTATTGTTTGGTATTTTTGGACGATATTTTAATTTATTCTAGTACTTTTGAAGATCATTTAGTAAGACTTGATGCTGTCCTGAGTAGAATGGAGAAGAACGGATTGAAGTTAAAACCATCAAAGTGTGAATTTTTCAAGAAGAAAGTTACCTATTTAGGCCATGTTGTCAGTGAACAAGGAATACAGACAGATCCAGATAAGTTGTCAGCATTAACCAATGGCCAGTCCTAAGAATGTTAAAGAGTTACGTCATATTTAGGTTTTACGGGTTATTATAGAAGGTTATTAAAGATTATGCCAAGATTGTAAAGCCGTTGAACGACCTACTAGTTGGCCATTGTACTCATAAGACTAAGAAGAAATCCTGTAAGAAGAAGAAAAGTGTTGAATGGCATTGGAGTGAAGATCAACAACAGGCATTTGATTTATTAAAGCATACATTGACCAATCCACCTGTTTTAGCCTACGCAGATTACACAAAGCCGTTTATAGTTAATACAGATGCATCCATAGATGGGTTAGGCGCTGTACTTTATCAGAACCAAGATGGAACAGAAAGGGTTATAGCCTATGCTAGTAGAGGTTTGCGGAACAGCGAAAAACATTACCCAGCTCACAAGTTGGAATTTTTGTGTTTGAAATGGGCCTTGTGTGATAAGTTTCACGATTATTTATATGGAAACACATTTGAAGTCCGTACAGATAATAACCCCTTAACGTATGTGTTGTCGAGTGCCAAGTTGGACGCTACCGGACACAGATGGGTCGCTGCATTGAGTAATTACAACTTTAATATTACTTACAGAAGTGGAAAATCGAATGCTGATGCGGATGGTTTGTCCAGACAGCCGCGTGAGAAGTCAGTATTTCCTGATGTAATTAATGCAGTGTGTCAAGCATATACAGTAGATAGAAGCACATGTCCGTATATTGAGACGCTTTTAGTTTCAGATATTTCTAATGAAGATGATATGCATAAGTTAGATCCACAAGAAGATTTTATGAAAGCTACGGAGATAAGACACGTTAGCTGGTCGGAAGAACAGAATTCAGATGCTGGTATAGCTAGAGTTATAGAGTTACAGAGACTTGGGTTTTGTCCAACTGGATTAGCTCTCAAAGCTGAATCACCAGAAGTTGTTCGATACCTGAGAGAATGGAAAAAGTTTAAAATTGAAGACCAAGTTTTATACAGAATAACAACAATGAATGGAGAAAGTTTGAAGCAGTTAGTGTTACCAAAGAAGTTTAGAGATATGGTATTGAAAGCTCTACATGACGAGTCAGGACATCAAGGTAAAGATAGAACATTATATTTAATAAGATCAAGATTTTATTGGCCAGGTTTAGAGTTAGATGTTGAGAAAAGGATCAAGAACTGTGAAAGATGTATCAAGCACAAGACAAGACCGAAAGTAACAGCAGAATTAGTGAATATAGTATCAACACAGCCAATGGAGTTACTTTGTATAGATTATTTGAAGTTAGAGAAATCCAAAGGAGGGTACGAAGATATATTGGTAATTACCGATCACTTTACCAGGTATGCACAAGCGATTCCAACTCGTAACCAAACTGCCAGAGTAACAGCTAAAGCATTGTTTGAGAACTTCATTGTACATTATGGTTTTCCATCTAGCCTACATAGTGATCAAGGAAGGAATTTTGAGGGCGATATTATCCGAGAATTGTGTAAGATAGCAGGAGTAACCAAAACCAGAACTACGCCATATCACCCTATGTGCAACGGTATGACAGAGCGCTTCAACCAAACTCTAATGAAGATGTTAGGAACCTTGGATGATCAACAGAAGTCCGATTGGAAGTCATATGTAGCTCCACTTGTTCATTCATACAATGCGACTCGTCATGACAGTACTGGTTTTGCCCCATATTATTTGATGTTCGGACGACATCCTAGATTAGCTATTGATGCCTACCTTGGTTTAACATCTCCTGAGAAGTTTAATGTCAGTTCGAAGGCCAATTATGCTAAACAGTTGAAGAAGAGGTTACATTATGCGTACAAGGTAGCAGCACGAGAAGCACAGAAGAGTTCGGAGAGACATAAGCGGATATATGACTTGAAAGTAAGAGAGGCCACTTTGGATGTTGGAGATCGGGTGTTGATACGGAATGTTGGTTTGAAGGGGAAGAACAAGTTAGCAGATATTTGGGACAAGGATGTTTATATTATTACAGATATACCGATGGAGGGGATTCCGGTTTATAGACTAAAGAAAGAGAACGGATCCACAGTAAAGACACTACATCGGAATATGTTGTTGCCCTTTACAGTCATTCCCAAGTTAGTCACAGAGACTGAACAGGAAGATCACGGAAGAAAGTTAAGATCAGGACGGAAAGAAGGACAGAAAGATACTTCAGAGATTCTAGAAGAACGTACAAGTGCAGATTTAGACTCAGAAGATTCAGAAGACACATTTTATCATGTTGTCCCAGTACGTAGACGTGTTCAGATTCAGGATGGCAACGGTTCTAGTCAGGAGTCAAGTACCAGTCAAACATCTAGTAGTAGTTCATCTAGTGTCACACAACCATCCAGTGTGGGGACATCATCTTCATCCGGTTCTTCGGTAAGTAGTTCTAATCATTTGTCATTTTCTAATTCCAGTGTTCCAGAGGCAGATACAGGTCCACAGTTACCACGTAGGTCTGGAAGAATACGTCAACCACCTAATCGATATGGAGACTGGGTGTATAATAATCAGATACAACAGCAAGTTTGGTATGTCTAAACAAGTAAGTGAATATTCGAGGTAAGTGCAGGGGAGAATGTCAGGTATTAATACTTAAGGTAAGTATACAGTATTACGTAAAGCCATATACACAAATCATTTGGTATGATTTATCAGCGTAAGTATATAAATACATGTATATGTATACATGTCATTGTTGTGTAAGCATTGTTTTGTACTGCATTGCAAAACATTTACTATGCAACAATAAAAACTTTGTATTTGCATTTAGCTAATACATATTATAATATTGTATTATATATATATATTCCAAAATGTCAGGAGCCATTTTCCCTAGCAGGGGAGAATGTCACAGGTAGTTAATTTTATAATTATAAATTACTCTTAAGTTATAATTAAGCCATTAGTTAAGTTTTAGCTTAAGTTATATTTCATTTTTAATTACTTTATATTATATTACATTACTTTGGGGTAGGTATTAATTAAGTATGTATTTTCCTAACACACCGTTCTACTTATTAACTTTGTTTAATGAGCATGCTTAATACGTAATTTCACAGGTCACTGCATTTTGGCGCGTATTCTTGACTGACCATTGCATTCCCTACGACACAGTCTAAGTGTCAAGACGTATTATATACATTCATTAACACATGCATCTGCAGGTTTATCCTTCACGGATACAGTCGTATTTCATAGAAATTCAAAAGCAGGTATGTTAATTTACTTCTTTTAGTTCCCTATATATATTTTTATTATTTAAAGTCATTAATTCACGGGTGAGATTTATTGTTAATATTATCGTCGATACCCGTAATATATATCGAGTACTTGTTTATACTCATTAACGGTGACCTGATTATAACTCTACAGTTATATATAAACATATATTTAAAGATAGAGAGAATGTTTAACAGAATATTTGTTCTAAATATGTTTAAGTGCGTTATAGTGCGTGATTGTGCTTTTGTGTAAATCGTGTGTGTGTGTGTGTGTGTGTGTGTGTGTGTGTGATTTCATGTATGGATATGTATTAAGTATTGTTTTATTTATTCTGTACTTGCAGGACATTTATTTTTATTGTTTTTGTGTCCAAATTCGTCAAAGTCAATAAATGAATATTACCCTGAAAACATGACTTGTGATTAGTACGAACCACTTGTGACATATACAACATATAATTCAATATACAATCATATATATAGAAATATAGAAAAGGCTCCAGGAACAAGCCAAATGACTTATATTAACCCGTTTCCTTAAGAACTGTGAAATTCAAAACTGGATGGCCAAAACAAAGGAAAATATTATTATAAAGCCAGGTATAATCGTTACATATAAAATGTTGAATTTAAGCAATAGTAAATATCAGGAAGAGATTCACACAGGATTGTCTTTTTTTAAAAAAAGTCTTTGAAATACATTGTATATTCGAAGGCTGTATTTAATCTACAGCTTAAGCCTATACATTCAGATATTGAATAACTACATCTTCTTTGGGACATTTTGCAATATACAGCATATATTCACCAAATCTGCAATATACAGAGCACTCATTGAACCGACTTGACCCAGGATACTGGCTGCACCAAGCATAAAACTGGATTTTGTAGGAAAAACTTCTGTTACAATTACAAATAGGCCACCATAGGCCGCTGATACACCAATAGGCCACCATAGGCCGCTGATACACCAAGCTTACCAATGTTTGATAGAAATATGTTCACCCATTCTGGTGCTGATTAAATTAAAAAATGAAATTAGACGTAACGTATAAAAAGACGGTACCAAAAAGACAACTTGTCGAAATATAAGTGAGATGGTCAGGACCCTTCGCTATTTCATAATTGACTTGTACTGCATCGTGTTCTTGGTTGTGTATTGCTTTCCCCATTTACTTGCATTGTGTCTTGTTTTTTTGTGTTGGTTGCTTGCCTCAGTAAATCTTATTGTGTCGTGTTTTTAGCTTGGTTGCGTTGACTTATGTCAAGTATACACGTATCTCAGTTACAAGTTTCTTTCTACTATTTTGAATAACTATTTTTTAATTAATAAAACTGACTTGCTTAAATATGTCAGAGACAAACAAATTTAACTAATTGTTTATCATCCCTAGTTTTATTAAAGATGTGAAATCGGTCATTATATATAATTAAAAGAAATAATAAAATTAAAATTAAAAAGTTTTATTAGCGATTTTATACAAGGCTACGAGATGTTATCCGAGTTTTTAATGTTCAATCAGTGACTACATCCTTGTAAAAAGTAATATACGTCTCGACCTTTGATTAATCGATTATCACAATTTACAATAAAAAGTTTTAAAAATGTTCAAAGAATTCGAAATTTAAGACAGATTTGTCAGTCAGCTTCCTAAATGAAAGTGAAATATTCCTTTAAGACAATAAATTTGATTATAAATAATTAATTCAGTCAAATTTGAAAAAAAATTTATGTGTTTTGATAATTTTAATTTTCCCAAATTAATTTCATTGGGTCAGTGAGTCGGTCCATCAATATTATTCATCTAAATTGATCTGATAATGATTTAAGTGTAATTAAGTCAAATATATCTTTTCAAAATTAAGGAAATAAGATTTACCGGGTATCATAGAGACTTCATGAATATATCTAATGATTTATACACACACGTGTCAATCATATTTTGGAAATGGGACGGTAAGTTCTATTAAGTACAGGTGATAAAGTTCTCCTAATAAACAGGATGTTTATTGATACTCTTTTAATTACTGGTAGGTAGACGATAATAATTTATTGTTAATGTACAGTAATCACAAACTACCTTTTGAAGTTGGCCGTTGGAAGAAAATACCAAGAAACCAAGGCATCATAGATTATGTGAACTTTGCAAAAGTGATTTTATACATATTTGTTTGTTATTGCAATATGTGACATTTTCTGATGCAAACATGTGTTCTATCGATATTAAATAATATATTCTTTTTCCTAATAATGGGCCAAAAATATGTTTTTTAATATATCTATTTATTTTGCATTTACCAATTAGATATTTGGGTGCGATGTATCATGAATAATCACATTTATTGAAATGTGTATTAGCATTTTCATTTATATTTGTATTCCGCACAAATTTAGTATGACGTAATGAAGTTAATGTTTTTTGTGTTTATGGCGTATTTCATTGTTGTTTTTTTTATCTAATAAACAATATATATCTTTTATTTCAAAATAATCACTGTGTATAACCGCTACCGGAAATTGGTACCTGTCGAAACCAAATTGCTACCATTTGAAGCGAGCGGTGTTGTCAGTCAAGGTAAGAAAATCCAATATTGTTAGATTTTGAGGAAGTGTACCATGACGAACTATTTGCGATTTTATTGCTATGACATAGCACTATACATACACACACAACTTCTTAAGTTGTTTGCTTCTAAATACTTGAAAAACGTCTGAAATCAGGACCTGGTACTTCCATTTATTGACGTCTGCCGACTTCAGCATGTGCGTATGTCGCACAGGTCCAATATTTCGCTAATGTTTTGTTGTGAAAAGGACACAAAGTAATAAAATATGCGCCCGAAGTCACCAGTTTCAGTAATTTAGTCTTGGTAAGAGAAATATTTGATAAATTCAAAATGCTCCGGTTCACGGCGACTTATTAGTGTAGTACACGGCGTATTGCAAATAATAAATTTCTACTTTACGGCAACTTGTGGTTTTCAGTCTGATAGTATTGGTGATTATCTCTTACAAAGATCGCTTTAATTGCACCTAACTCTGTTAAAAATAATTCTGCATGGATTTTATGACGTTTTGTTACATGCAAAATATTATTCATATAAGTAAACAGGTCTATACCATGATTCTTACCAGATATATTATATGTATATGACCATCATTCATATTGAAAGGACACTTTATTTATAACTATTTAATTCTGTTATTTTCAGAAATGAAACACAACAAATTATAGAAAATCACTATGTAAAACAAATGGAAATCACAAATGACTTTTTGTCTTAGAGAGCAATGAAGCTTACCACATACCACTTCTATTTTAGAGACCATATGTTCGATTTAAAAGACCGGTCAAAAAGAAAAGCTCGACGGAAGTTGGCAACAATAGCGAATCCTGATGAGGCTGCTAGAGGTGTTGCTCCTATTCGACAATACCACAAGCTGGACGAAAGCAAAATTTTGCCACATAAAAGACTTGGACTCCAGTTGTAGTGTGTAGAACAAACAAAAGTTGGACTATAGCTTAGCACATTACTTTATGTTAATGAATGCAAATAAAATTATGTAGAAAAATTACCACCTTACACAAGATCTTCAATCGTTGCGAAAGCTGAACTAACTTTTGATACCCCGCCACAACTACTGAAAATCCGGTTATTTTATTTTCGCGAATCCAGTGTTCAGAGTTATTTCGCAAATTGAAATTTTCGCGATTGGTGGCATATTATCATTTAAATGCGTTAAGCTCAGCAGGCCCGTAGAAAAAGGGGGGGGGGGGCAGGGGGGTACCCCCCCCCCCCCCACTTTTTTGAAAATTTTTAAATTTTACATAGAAAATCAGTGAAAATTTGATCTAAAGTACACTTTGGCCCCCCACTTTTGGGTTGGCCCCCTCACTTTGAAATTGCTTGCTATGGCCCTGAGCTGTAGGTTTTCGCGATAATGCTGAATTCTCGAATGAACCCTCTCGCGAATCATTTAGAAAGTTACGTTCTCGATAAAACCGGATCTACAGCAAGTGGCAGGGCTTGAGATAGTGTACGTCCGTCTGGTTTAAAATGGGTATTGGCTGTTCCTATTCCAAACGCCCAGCATAAGATGTAAAAGTCACGGGTCTTTCGGATGAGACCTTAAAAAACTCCGTGTCATAGTAGGGGTGACATGACAAAGAATCCTCACTGCAAATGCCATAAGCGCAATGCACAGGTATAAATTTCTGTACCTTCATCTACAACTTGTGATGTCTCGATATGAGTGAAATAAACTTGACTGGGACGTAAAACCCCAAACAATCAGTCAATCACAATCAATCAGTCAATTATAAAGTATCTGATTGCGGCCATCTCGTCTATCGTGTTGAGCCTTTCCTTTGGTTCACGAAAAATTGTGTCTTTTATCCTGTGTCGATTAATATTATTAGTTGACGTATTTAGTGTGTTTGTTTTGTCTTTGTGCACTATGGGTACTTCGCTTGACTTTCCGCATTAAAGAATTATGAAAACTGGTTGGCTTAAAGACAAGATAATGGTTCCAGTGGGTGTTGTATATATATATCTGCGGGACAATGCTTCATTTAACTAGCATTCTGAAGCTGACTTTTGCTAGGCTAGTATAAGTAGATTATACACTCACTTGCACAAGACTCAAATACCTCTTGAAAAGTTTATATTCTAAAACTCGGTCTCGTCACAAATTGCTGAAAATTGCAACGTGGAAATAGAAAGGCTGAATTAACATAATTAACTTGGTTTAGATGCCATTTTATTTAACGGGTCTTATCTTAATTGATAATACAGTAATTTTATTCACTTTCTGTGGTTTTTGGTTGTCTGTGGTGTTTCAAAAACTCCAATAAACCCTTCTGAAAAATTAACATTCTTCACCAGAATTACCAATTCGCCGGAAACTTTTCCAGCAACACGCCGTGGTGCAAATTTTGTTTACCCCACAAGTCGCCGTGAACCGGAGCATTTTGAATTTATCAAATATTTCTCTTACCAAGACTAAATTACTGAAACTGGTGACTTCGGGCGCATATTTTATTACTCTGTGTCCTGTTCACAACAAAACGTTAGCGAAATATTGGACCTGTGCAACATACGCACATGCTGAAGTCGGCAGACGTCAATAAATGGAAGTACCAGGTCCTGATTTCAGACGTTTTTCAAGTATTTAGAAGCAAACAAATTAAGAAGTTGTGTGTGTATGTATAGTGCTATGTCATAGCAATAAAATCGCAAATAGTTCGTCATGGTACACTTCCTCAAAATCTAACAATATTGGATTTTCTTACCTTGACTGACAACACCGCTCGCTTCAAATGGTAGCAATTTGGTTTCGACAGGTACCAATTTCCGGTAGCGGTTATACACAGTGATAATCATCTACTTAATCTTTCTCTCAATTTTCCTCTTCATGTAAACATTTAAATTAATTTGCTGTTCTGCTTGGAATACATCTAAGATTAATTTTTACCGTCATCGGGTCATCTAAATCTCTTTATGACTGTGCCAGGCTGTCAGTTACCCAGTGATCAATAACCGATAACGCGTGGTAACGAGGTTTGTGAAATTTACTCGGAAAATTCATACACATCAAGGGTCTTGACCCCAATTGTCTTCGGGCATGGGAATTGCAATACAATTGCTTCTGTATGTTTCGTCGAAGACAGGTACAGTCATATTGTAAATATTATGCAAATGTATGACTACGTCAAATCATTAAAATCTATTTAGCAAGTAATTTAAATACTTTTGATTTGTTGTTTTTTTTCATAAAATGTTTTTATTCGTTATTGCTCTACATTACGAAAAGTGAAAATGAGATTCAAATTACATTCGAAGACAAATTCTAAAATTAAAAAAAAAAAAAAACAAGGTTCTGGCGAGGCTCGAACTCGCGACCTTCTGCGTGTAAAGCAGACGTGATAACCACTACACCACAGAACCCTAGATACACAATAGCGAGTTTAAATAATAGATAAATGCAATGTAAAGCCTTGCTTCTTAAATATATAGGTTTATATACTAATTTGTTATAATTTTGGATAAGATGATTTTTTTTTTCAATTACTACTACTTCCTACCATACCTTGCAAATTGTGAATTCGCTGGCTCGTGATTTGAACACATAAATTGATGACGTATATCACATTGTACACATAGCTACAATCAACAATATGGCGACTATAGCAGGTTCTCGTTTCTTGACAGAATGAATCTTATTTAATTAACTAAATAGCAAGTCAAGATGGGAACTGGCTGCAGCGTCAACCATTCAGGTATCAAATCAATTTATGTTAATCCAGACGACAAAATACATCCATTTCTTACTCGCAAGTTATCGTTTAGTATATCGATAAACGTGCAGGTTGAGAAGGGGTATAAAATGTGTAGGCAAAGTCTTATAACCCAATTTTCATTTTTCTATATTTCAATAAATATTTAATGGATTTTTATCAAATTTTTCACATAATATCCAGCATGACCCAAATTTATAAACAAAAATATTGATTTAAATAAATCAAGGGCTACACTTTTCCAATCAGTCAAATTTCATCTGTGACAGGACAAGTGAGCTTTGAACATTTTGCTATATCTAGGTTTCCAAAAATTTGAAATAATTAGTAGCCAAATTTCCAAAAATTGTGAAAATAAGTCCTTTTTGAAGTATTTTTCCACAAATTTGCTAAAATAGGTTACTTTTTGAAAGAATTCCTCAGAAATTAGTAGCCAATGGCGATTTTGGCTACCAGGAATGGAAACATAGCTATATATTTTATAATAATAAAGCTTATTTTCTGTGTGACCAGTAAGAAAGTGCAGTAAAATCCTTACTTTATTATAGAGATCTTCAAACCTTATGGAACCCTACTGTTTGTTTACCCTATTTCATAGATTTTAGCAAGAATTCAAATATTTTTAGACAGATACAAATCAGTAACGCCTTTACTTACATTATCTGCATCATTGCCAAAAATCATAGTTTCAATCTACACCATGCATTACAAAATACTTCAGTGCATGGATGCATTTCATTAAAATTTTGATAACATTTAAATTGAGTTAAATTTAAAACATAATAAAGAAAGAGTAGGAAAAACTGCAAACCCCCAAAAATCAGCAAACAGCCTCACAGTATAAAACACTGGTTTTCCCTCAGCAAAGGTCTAAAAAGTATTGTTAATGGGATAAGATAGATTTTTTTTAATCTAATGACCATTTTCATAAACACTTTTTCATAAACACTATATATATATATATATATATATATATATATATATATATATATATATATATATATATATATCCACAATATAACATTAATTTAGTGAATATTGAAACTGCTTTAGTTCAGATTTTGTATCCATATGGTGTAAAATGTAAGACCTAGCTTAAGTTAAGTTGTTGTTGTTTACTCTTTTATTTGAATTTCATACTTTCAGCTGCAAATAATCCCAATAAAATACCTCATTTGAAGATAGCTTTAGTAGGTAAGTAAAAAGTAAAACTGGAATATATAAGGGCAATTTTTTTAGAATTCATTATTTTTACAACAAATATCTTATTGAAATGATTACAGTCGAACTTGCCTTAAAGGCCACCTCTATATAAGGGTCACCTGCTTATAAAGGCCAGTAAAATTTTATCCCAATTGTTCTTTATTTATATTACTTGAACCTGTATATAAAGGTCACCTGTCTATATAGGCTGCTTTTACTGGTTCCCTCAGGTAGCCTTTATAGACAGGTTTGATTATATTTAAATTTCACAAAGAGTGTTTCATTAATTATTGATTGATTTTATAATATTTATTTCTGATTTATTGATTGCTGTTTCACACTTCCCGACTGCTATTTTTTCCCCAGCTTTTTGTTACAATGTAGACTTTATTTAATTTTAAAAGTTCCAGATCTACTTTGATGGACTAGAACATTATAGGTACCATTGGTAATTCTAGGATTCCACAATTTTAAATTTTTGTAAAAATTTTCTTTTAAATGTATTTTTTTCCACAAATTTGCTTAAATTGATAACTTTTTAAAAGAATTTCTCAGAATTTGATTGCCAATGGTAATTTCGGCTAAAGGAAAGCAAAATTATGGTAACATGGGTAATTTTTTGAGTGCTTACATTCAGTTATGACTTATAATGCTACACTCATAAATTAAAATCCAAAACAATTCTGACACATCCAAAAGCTGTAAAGAAACATAATGATGTTTTATTTACCAGTCAAGATAGTTTTATGGTGCCAGCCAAAGAAAATTGGATGATCATAGAAAACCACTGACAATCCTAAAACAAAAAGAAAAAAATTCACTCTAAGAGATCTGTCTGAGTGAGATTTAAACTCTTGGAAGAGAGACTCCAAGTCCTCTACATTCTAAATGGAATTATGGATGTATACTTGAACCTGTAAAGGTAGATTATAAGAATCCATTATGAGTATCCATGTAGGATAGGGAAACCTCACAGGCGGTGTTGGACATTGCTGAGTCTCTGACCAGAAATGTTCAATCCCAAGGGTGAGATTTCCCTATCCTACATGGATAAACTCACAATGGATGGTTTTTCTCCCATTTTAATAACAAAATTTGGCTTAAAATTTGATTTATATAGACATCAACGCCATGATGAAAAAAAATTAACTTTGTTATTCAACATTCTACTTTAAATATCACTATCAGAAAGAATGTATCTGATGTTGGTTTATACAAAATGTATAAACTACAAAACAAAATTATTTGTTCTAAACTCCCAGAATTAACATTTGAAATGCACTTGGGTATCATTTCCCCGCAAAATGATGTAATGTTCCCCACATGATGATGTCATGCAATTATCTTTTGATTATGACGCCACACACGACCCATAGAGGATAGACATATCCACAATGGGTATCTCCAATGGAATATTACTACATTACATGACTTGTCATGGGAGAAAACATTATCTACAAGAAATACTGCATTTTTTATGAATTATTTCTTTTATGTTACAGGTGATCCAGAGGTAGGGAAGACATGTGTTATGTTACGTTACTTAAAGAATCAGTTTAGTCCTATGTACATACCAACTAAAAAAGCAGTCATAGGTAATTATTTATAATTCAGTGGATTTTGCTGCTGTACCATGCCGTGTGATACTTCCTAACACTTGTGCAGAACAATTATTTCCATTGGATATGGAATCATGTCAGATCACATGTTCCCATAACAATGAAGTTATTTCAAGAATTCGCAATGTAAACTTTTCTAAAACCTCCCGCACAAATGTTAAGGGGTGCTGATCAACTGGTACAACAGCCAACCCATTTTCCCTTGTTTCACACATTTTGACTACATGTAGTTAGATGTTTTTTATTACTTTTGAATATAATGTATTGGCTCTCACATGTCTCAGTGATATCTTTTTATTATGGACTACACACAGACATTTGAATTCCTATGACATTCCAATTTTTTATTTTACTTGCTATGACTGTATATTGTTGTTAAAATTGTTTTTTTTTTTGTTGTTGTTTAAAAAATATAGAAATTACATGAAACCTTTTATTTTTTATGTTTTGACATTATACTTAATTTCATTTTAATTTTGTAGAGAGTGCAGTAAAGAAGGTTAATGTACCTGGTCATGTTGTCGTTTCCTTGACGATCTGGGATATTCCAGGAAGAGAAGACATAGATCTTCATAAAATATTTCAGAAATTTAGATGCAGCAGTTGGTAAGTTAACTGTAATTTTTGTTGTATACATACATGACATATCAATCAAAATCCATACTTATTTGATTTGGCGACATTCTGAGAAAACGATGTCAGAAAATTATAGGTGTTTTCTTTATGAATGAAAACACTTGTTTCCATGATAATTATTTACAACATTTATAATGGATTTTAGTATTCCTGTTCATACATCAAAAATCCATATCTTTTAATTTTCATACTTAATATACTGCCATGGTGGATACGTGTTAGAGCATTTTTCCCAATAGAAGGAGGTCTTGGGTTTAAACTCTGGTAGAGTTATACATGAGACTGTATTTTTTGTGATATGTCCACCTTACTTGGTGCTTTGTATTAAGACAATCTCAAACTATCATTTTGTTCAAGCAGTTTTAGTATAATATGACTCAGGGCTTGTCTGTGACATACTGACTATATGAGTTAGCACCTAAAAGTTGCTCTTAGTGTGTGCCAATACAAGACAGATCATAAAACATATTCACACATCTCTCATATACACAAATCTAATCTTACATTAATGCATAGAGATTAATTAACTCTCATAGTGAATAGCTGAAAAATTGTTGATGTGATGTAAATTATACATACATATTATATACACAGTTTGTATGTACAACTCTTCATATCAAGTCGAGTCCTTTATAGTGGTTAGTATCACTATGAGTCACACTTTCGCAACGAGTAGTGATACGGCTTCTAAAAAGGATGAGACCTGATAGGAAGGTTTGTACATACACATTGTGTATATGATATTTTTATCTAACATTTGCAACCGTGCTATTTAAAATAAAAAACCAACACTGAGAAATATTAGATTTTACCACAGAAAAACACTGAACTATCTGATGGCATTGTTTCTGTAGTGACAACATCATTTATATAATTTTCTTTTGACAAATCAGAGAATCCCTAATGACATCACAATGTGTACCATAATCAGACTAAAAGTGCACATGCACTTTATTGCTAATGTAGTATCTCCACAGTGTGGTGATACAAGATTCTGTATCATACTTGTATTTCATCAAATCAGATAGAAAAACTAGTCTAATGTTAGATTAAATATAAAAACAAGAACAATCATTTTCAATAGTCATTCCACCATATATTTGCAGATTGTCTATAAACATGGAAGAGTCTATATGGTGTAAATAGGGGTCATACAATTTTACACATGAAGGCATGAATAAACATATGATAACATAGTATCAATACCTATTTGTGATGATTAGACTCGCCCGTGTTTATAAACACGCTGCCAAGATATTGCAGATGGACTATACACACACAAACACCAAAATTTGTATTTCTAATACTAAAGATTATATTTCTATATCAGTTGTTGTAGATATGACAGATATCAACAGTATTGAGATGGCTCCTGTTTGGAAACAGACAGTTTTAAATAGTACAGTCACCACACATCCAGTAAATGAAAGCTCAAACAGTGGAAATATACAGACCAGAACCATGGAAGAAACACCTGTTGATCCAGATACATTTCCTGTTTTGTTGCTAGGCAACAAGTTTGATGTGGTTTGTAATTTGTTTATTACCCTACATATCACACTTTAATTTGACTAAGAATGAAATGGGTTGACTTGATATGTCTCCAATATCTTGTTAACATACTAATTTTAGTGGTTTAGCGATTTCCTCGATGATACAGCATGTACAGATGATACCAATTAAATCTAGAGCAAAATTAAATTTGATCAATGAGATCTATGCTAATTCAACTTTTGTGAATTTACCTAAATTATAATTTATGGTTAAATTTAAAAACACTTGTATGGGTTTTGGAATGTCAACCTGAAAATTGTTTTCTCGCCAGAAAAGTGTAAACCATACCAGTGATATAGTCTTCTTGTTTGTCATCTTCCACTTTATTATGTTTATGGTTTAGCATTTTTAAACCTACATGTATTTATTTTCCAAAACGTCATTGAAACATATAAAACATACTACAGACATTGCTACATCAAATTTCGAATAGGTTTCCTTGAGTATGGGTCAACAGCACTTTCCAGAGACACATTTGATAACAAATCTCTTGCTGTTTAGGGATCTCAGTTGCTGAGTGGTTCAAATGGCATGCTAATGGATCAAAGTGCCTCTCACTACTGAAGTTCACTTCCCACTCAGGACAAATCATAGTGTAAGAAAGTCTGTCAGTTCATTTGCCAGGAAGCTGGTAATTATCTCCAGGCACTCTAGTTTCCTCCACCATCCCTGAACTGCCTGCCTTTATATAGGTGAATGTGTCTTGACTGAGGTGTAGATTCCATTCTTGCTGTAATAATTATCATTGTGCTTACTTGTCGTATATATGTAATTGAAATATAAATGTTCATTATAAAATAAGCAAGACATTGGCGATATAAGATTTTAATCCAAGCAATGGGGTTCGCCGCTGTTCCACATGGTCAATACCTCTTAACGTTTGTGCGGAGCATTTTGGAAAATGTCAACATCACAAATTCTTAGAATAATGTAGTTTTTACAGGAAAACGTCATATTGTGCGATTCCATGTCTATTGGAAACAAGCGTTTTGCAGACACATTAGAAGGTTATCATGTGGTACAGCGGCGAACCCCATTAAAGTAGCTAAAACAACATTGGTTGTATCTGTCCGAGGGGCTGTATGACCAAGAAATTATTTATTCTCTTTTTGCAAAATTCAATTTACATTTGTAGATTTGAATAATGGAAAAAGATCATTTCAATTTGAAAAAAAAAGTTTTTGATACAAGACCCATTATTGGCCCATAATTATCATAGATTTTATTACTGCTAGCTATAGCTTTTATTTTTCTTTATTTCCAGATTGAACAAAGAGTACAAGTAGAAAGACTGAAAAAGCTATCAAAGGAAAAGAAAATCAGTTCTGATAGCAGCAACAAAGATGGAGGTATGTTTGTTTAAAAACCTGGTAAAACCACTATGATCATTTCCCAGATGTCCTCTTTCTGACAAATTTCTGACATCATGAAAAATGTACTTAATTTTTTTCCCCAGTCTCTTGATAGAGTCCTGGGAGCCTTTGTGACCAGAGGTTCTAAATTGTGTGTTTATGAACCATGGTGCCTTTCAATGCCTAGGTTAGGATACATTTACCATTTCTGATGGATCCTAAAAGCAGTTCCTTGCTACAGGTGAGTAAATTTTCTCCATGCACTCCATGGTTTCCTCCACCATCTTTGAACTGACTGCCTCAGTGTAAGTGAAAGAAAAAGGCATAAAACACTATTACTTTATTCAAGTTTATTTTTTGATATAGGTTAGTTTTGAATGAAATGTTAAAATATGATCCGATATCACAGAATATACATTGTTGCCTGTTATTGAAATGGTATTTTGCATCATGAAAAAAAATCTTTTTGGTCATATGAGTTTGATTTTTTCTATAAGATCCTGCTGAATGGGGACTTAGTGACTTCTAGGTTTGGATTCCACTCAGGAAGGTCATAGTGGGGGGAAAGTTTGTAAGTTTGCCTGTTTAAGTACTGTACTCCAGTTCTCTCCACCATTCCAGAAGTAACTGCCTCAATATAACTGAAAAAAATCTTGACTGGGGCCTAAAACATCATTCCTCTTTTCTACTGATGAAATGTTTTTTGTAACACTTTAGTGCATATGCTGTTAAAAAAACATTTAAATTTTATTGATATTTTTTTAATTTAACTGGATGAAAGTCCCACTTCACAAGATTTTTTTGAATCGATGGTAATTGAAACCAAATGATAAAGTCTGTTGTTAATATTGCTATCTTTTTATTAAATAGGTTCGAAAGAGGAAAATGAGAAATTGATCTGGTCTATTGATGCTCCAATGAAAGAAGAAGAAAAACCAGAATGTGTGAAGAAATTAGAAAAAGTAGCATCTGATAACAACTTTCATGGAAGGTAATATATATAATTATTGTGTTTGTTGTTATGTGTTTAGGCCAAGCAAAAACAAAGGGTGTTTCTAGTTTCATGATCAATTTTATTTTAGAATAACTGACCTCAAATTTCTTCCATCCAGAGTTTGGATTTTATATGTTTACCTTTCTTTCATGCAAAAAGCAGGCAGCAACAATGAGAAAGGTTTTAAATCAGTATTAGGTTTTAGATATATATAAGTGCAAGATTTTGAAGTAACACACATCTGTTTTCTTTTTCTAAATATTTCTTCTCGCTTTGCAAAATATTTGCATTTCCAATGACCAAAAATATTTCAGAGGAAAAATAAATATATATCAACCACTGTATTTTTGAGTGAAACATGAAACACACCTATTTTTTGTTTGGCATTATTGTTACCTTTATGTCTTGGATTGTCAAATACTTTTTTTTTCAAACCACCTTCACTTAATGTTTTTCATAAAACAAATGAAGAAAATCTTGAAACACTGTTATAATGATACATCAATTTTTTAAATTTTAAATTGGGCCCAATATCAACCCAAGTATGGCCTAGCGAGAACCCTGGTTTTTCCATAAAGAGCATTGAACAACATCTTTAATTTGACCTCTTTGGTATAGCAGTTGGAAGAATGGTTACTAATTGTATGAGTAAGGTTTGGTTCGCACCTTGACGAGGCCTGGCAAGACTTGAAAATTGGTAGTGACTGTTCTTTTTGCCAGGCATTCTGCCTTTGGAAGAGATCTTAAGACATGTAAAAATCAATGTCAAATGCCACTGCAGACATGACATGTTAAAGAAACTTTCCCTGCAATTGCCCTGAGTGTACTCTAAAGGTAAAAAATTCTGCAACTTCACCTATAGCTAGTGACATCTTGTATAAGTGAAATTTTCATGACAGGTACATAAAACCAGAGATGTAAAACCTTATTTAATCAACCTGTCTTAATTTGATACATGTACTTTGTAGTATGATGGTGTCATCCAGAGATGGGGACGGATCTGTTAAAGAGGCAGTTCAATATCTAATTCGACATCTGTTAGAAGCTAAATATGCAGTGAAGAAATGGAAACTTAGAGAACAGAAAGAAAAGAAGAAAAGAAATAGAATTATTGAATATGGTGGTCTGGACATGATTGATGTACAACAGGTTTGTTGTCATAATAAATAGTAAAAAATGTAAATTAGTAGTGTGGAGGAATGTACGGTAGTTTTACACTCTGGACAATCAAAAGTTTTAACTTATATCTAGAAGGTCAGTTCCAGGATGGTGTAGCAAACCTTAGTGCCCAGAGAAAGCCTATGGCAAGCTAATTGACAACCTCCTGACACAAAGATCTGCCCAAGTACATTTTTAACCCAGGTGGCAAAAGGAACTGTGATCTGTAAGTGCAGGATTTAAACTACCAAGCCACCAATTAAGGTCCCTTCAAGAGAGATGGGATGATGACACAGGCAAAGAATCAACACCATCAGCATAACACTCTTATTTCATTTATCGTCCTTTCTGCCATATACTCTGGAAGTGTTGCTTCCAAAAACATGAAAAAGGAAAGAATTTATTTAGAGTATATGTTTCAGGTATTTTTTGATTATGGGATAGAAAAAAACATAAGGATGTGATGGGTGACATTTCACAACAAATACGTGTATTATTTTTCATAAAATCTAATGTGTTATTTTTAATGTACAATTTATGGCAATAAAGAACTTAACTTGAATAATAAGACAGAACATTTATTTATTTATTTATTTATTTATTTATTTATTTATTTATTTTATTTTTTTTATTTATTTCTTTCATAAAATCTACCATGTTAATAATAAGACAGAAATTTTATTTATTTATTTTATTTATTTATTTATTTATTTATTTATTTATTTATTTATTTATTTATTTATTTTATTTATTTATTTATTTATTTATTTATTTCAGTTTGATGACATATTCAAGGTAGCAGATGTATCCGTGAAGAAAGTAGCCATGCTTCGAGATTACCACAATAAATCATTAACAAAATTAAAAGAATCCTGCATGCAGGCTCAGATACTAAAATCTGGAGAAAACAGCTTAGAGGATTGTATAATGGCACTAAAGCGAAGTGTTAGTGAAAAAGCTGAGATGAAGGTAATGGTTGATAATTTTAGTCTATTTCTTCCATCACATTTCATGGTCACAGTCCTGCAGATTTTCAGTTTTACAAAATGTTTTAATAAGGCTATAATAAATCAATACTTAGATTTTCATCTAATTTTTTTTCAAAATAGGGTGGGGGAGTGGGGGCAGATTTTATTTTTTAATTTAATTTTTCAATATACAATCTCAAAAATGAAACAACAATCCTGACTTTTGTGGTAAAATTACACTCTGTCAACTCGTGTTTTGGAGACCATCCTTGAATTTAATATGTTGGCAACAGACATCTGATGGTGGAGTTTCCATCTACAAATTTGTTGTATAATTCCATCAATGTCACAGTGTCTGGAACTTGGCATCCATATCAGTTTTTGATCGTTTTTAAGCCTGATTTTACAGAGACTATTATAATAAATACCATGCTATCAATACAAGAAAAACATGCTACTTTTGTTTTGAAAAAATTGTCTATATGTTGCACACCTCGATTGGAAACCAGTCAGCTTTTACTTATTACCTTATGGCTCATGGAGCACCAGTTGATTTGTCATAAAGTTGGAATTGAAATGGGAAACGATTTATCTTATTCATATGACTTAATGGCTCAGGGAGCAAGTCGATTTGTTCATGTTGTTATAAAAGCTAGAATATAAACTGGACACAAGTCCAAAATTGGAACATAAAATATATTAGGGTGGGCGCTAAGATACATACATTTATTTGTACATACACACTGTGTATACATATATTTTTATCTAACATTTCTAACGTAGGTTATTTAAACTAATAAAAAACCACACTTTATGTAAAAAAAAAAATATTTTACCTCCAAAAAACACTGAACTATGTTATGACATATGTTTCGAAGTATTGATGTCATTATTTACATTTGACAAATCAGAGATTCCCCAATGACGTCACAATGAGAAGTCAGACTAAAAGAACATGTGTACTTTACCGCCAATGTTGTATCACCACAGTGTGGTGATACAAGATTCTGTATCATACATGCTCGATAAAACTTGTATTTCATCAAATCAGATAGAAAAACTAGTTCGATAAATACATTTATTTATTTCAATAACATTTTAATTTTCACTGATCATTTGGTTTAAATGATTAATAAGACCCTGGTATGTCAGTGCTTTTGTCTTTATTCCAAACAAACAGTAAGGCAAATCAAAATATTTTTGCCACAGTTAATTTTTCATGAGAATTTTTATCCACACACTTAATCTCGTGTTGTTAGATGCTGGTCAGTGCAATGCAAGTGGATTATATTAAATAAAAAATAGCCGTGAAAGCTTTATTGTTTAATCTTTAACTCTTGAGGTTATACACCAAAAATGACTGCAAAAATTTCTCTATTTTCATGCAGTAGTGTTAGGTTAAATGAAAACTTAATTTTTTTTCACAGGTTAAGAAAGATGAAGATTTTTGCAAGCTTGAGGTTGTGTCTAAAGATGAAAATTTCAAATTGCCAAAAAGTATCAGAAGTCTGCTCAAAGTTTTTCATAATGAGGTAAATTATTAAAATCACCATCATTGTTTATAAAATTGAGAAAATATTGATTGATGGATTAATTGAATGGGGATTTATATCCCAATTAAAAATATTTCACTTATATTGGGATGCCACCAGCTTTAGGTGAAGTGACAGAAACTTTTACCTTTGCTACTAATTAAGTGTATTCAGGATAATGCATAGGGATGGTTTTTTAGTGCCCTGCACCTACTGTGACATGGGGCATAAGTTTTTAATGTCTCTTCCAAAGAGCCTGTCACTTTCATTTCTGAATGCCAAGTACTTGGAAAAAGAACAGTTACTACCTATTTTCAAGCACTAGTATTTAAAACACCCAAAATCAAGACAAAGACTTGATGCTGAATAATAGTTACTGTAGAATATCTGAAGCAGAAAAAGATGTCACAAACAAAACAAACAGCAAAAAAAAAAAAAAGCAAATAATTTATAAAGACATTATGAAACCACTGAATATAAATATCTAATAATAAAATAAAAACTAACAACAGCATGATTCTTCATATCCTGGAGTCTTTATATATCAAAGAGGAAAGGCCTACCCTAAACAAACAATTAGCAGGTGATGGGACAACTTTCTTGTTTTTCAATAACCCTTAGGCTAAACCCTAATTGGGTTTTCACTCTATCAGGTGACACTTTTTGTAATTGTAAATAATGTTTCATATATATTTCTTGTATTTGTAATTTTAAGTTAGTTAAAAATGTAAGCTTGAAAAGGAATACTGTGTATTCGAAATATATTGTGATATGAAGAATCATGCTGTCGATAGTTTTTATTTTACTGTTATCTATAAAATCCTCTACAATACCTTTATAAATATCTAAACTTTTGATGAGCATGTGGTTGTAATTGTAATTCTGTTATGTCATCACACCAAGGGCGTTATGTGAGATTGAATTGTGTCATAATTGTGATTTGTTGTGTGGCTCAAACAGAGTGTTCAATTGTAAGACACTAAGAGGCACTGTTTCTTTAACTTATATACATTATAACTCGTATTTACAGTTTGCTGCTGTGTGTAAAGCTATTATGATTGAGTGTCCAACTATCGGCAAGAAACTACAAGAACTGGATGAGAAGATAGCGGAAATGTGCAATGAATGCTGGGACTTAGTAGCAACAAGGCCTGATGGTATACCTCGTACAAAAGAGGAACTTAACCAAATATCCTCGACTATTGAACAAAACAGAGCTAAAATGCAGCATGCTTTGTTAGAATCAAGAGCTGCAGTGGACATTGTTGAAGATTCCAAAGTTAAGATAAAAGCAGCATTTTTGTGGTAACTCAGACCGGCAAACCCTTACAATCGGGTTTGCAGAACCCTTACAATCAGGTTTACAGAACCCTTACAATCGGGTTTGCAGAATCCTTACAATCGGGTTTGCAGAATCCTTACAATCGGGTTTGCAGAACCCTTACAATCAGGTTTGCAGGTGTGTTAGTTATCAATTCACATTAACATTTTTGACAATGTTTTGGATTACTATATAAAAAGAAACATTAGTGGCAGAAAAATGTCACGGTTTTGATTTTCTAAACATTTCCTGGTAAGAAATTTTCACTGATTCCAGCTGTAGGAAAAGTGTGCCAAAAGAAATAAGAAATTTTTGTTGAAAAGATATATTCACAGTACAAGAATCAGTTTAAAAATTGTGAATATTTCCCCACAAATGTTTCTTCTAATACAGTAAGTTCCTGAACTAATGTAATTTTTATGGGGAAACGTCATATTTTACATTCCACATTCAAGGGAAATAATAGTTCCCCACAAACATTATTGGATGTAAAGTGTTAAGCTTACAAAACCCTTTTTTCTGTTGTTATTACAAAGCACTACTAACTATCATGGTTTCAAGATATTTGTGGTAAAACGAATTCATTTATTAATGCAATGTGCTTAATAAGAATCACAACCTGTTGTTAAAATTAAAGTGTGTCTGTGATATTGTTGTTATGGAAACTGGGTTAATAATGATAATTGAAGATCATGAATTTGAATTAAGTATTTATTTAGTTCCAATTCAGGTCTGTATTTTCAAAGCTTTGTTAGCTTAACCAAGTTAGTAAGTCAAAATTCAAAATGTTCTTTAAATTACAAATATTTATTATTGATATACAATTTTACATAAAGCATTACTATTATATTGATTATATTAATGAACGTTTCACCGACCACGCCCACAATCTTCAGACCCTGGCCGCCATCACGGTACCAAAGCAGCGTCAAGGCAACTAATGATGTACTAGTGACAGTGACATCAATAAATGACACAATTCAGGCCAAGTTTTCATGCTTTTTGCATCTGATTCAAGCATGTCGGGCCTTCGTCAGAACATTGTGGGTGTGGCCGGTGATACGTCAATCGTATGCATTTATTTTGAACAGAGATTTCAAAAGTATTACCTTCTTCACAAGGCTCAAAATTTCACTAGAAGAGTGGTTAGGCTGAAAGAGCTTTGAACGACCAGACCCTGGTATACAAGAATTATTATGTTTTAAATTTTTGTGAATAACAAATTTGTTTTTTAACCTAGTATTATTTTATTTACTTTTCATAAATATTGTTTACTTAAGATTTGGGATACAAGTATAACATGAACATGCTGGTCACCTATACTTATGCTTCTTTGGTTATTTATCATATTACATTGGTAAATTTAAACTTAACACACCTCTGAAAGTTAAGAATGTTGATTATGTGAGGTTCATACTGCTTTGTATATGTATTACTGTTGATGTATTATTCATGTTTGCATGGTGTATGGATTCAGAAAATCTGAAATTAAATATTTTTACAATCACAACTAATATTCAACAAATTTCTAGGTATATTTACTCTGTGAATTTTATTTATCAATACTTCTGATTTCTACATTTCACTTTACATTATAGTTTATTGTACACTTTAACCCTCTTGCTGCCAAATTAATTTTCAATGCAACGTTGGCAGTGCCAAATGATATGACGTCAACAATAGAATATGACGTCAGACGCGCCTTGTAGTCATAAGACACCATTAGTTAATTGAAGATTATAATCTCAATAGTCAACATTTTACATTTTTGTTTACTTTTCAAAAAAATTTGAGTATCTCTTAGAATGTAAACCAAGAGTTGTCTATTCCATTGAAAGGACATATGTGTCTGTATGGCAGGCTGTCGGTAGAGTACACATATGTACGTTTGGCAGCAAGAGGGTTAAACATTCAAATTATTATGACTCAAAGCTAGTTAGTATTTGAATAACAGAAAATTCCAAAATGTTATTTTATTTTTCTTAATTATTGTAATTTTTATTTACCTTCTCTGATAACTCAAATGTAATTAGCTTTTTGGAAGAACATATTATTTCAAAATGTTATTTTTTTCATAATGTTCTTTAATTATTTTTTGTGAAATCAATAACCTGAGTAAACTGGAACACTCTGTAAATATAACTCAAACTCACCATCAAAGTCGTATGCCAAGGTTCTATATCATATTATAAATAGATATTGATACATGTATACAAATATATCCTATAAAACATTTTGTGTAAAACAGCATTACGGCATCTCTGACATAGTTGATTGTATACAGCTCAAGATTATTTGATAGACATGATATCTGTGTCATTGATTGACCTCGATTGTTAAGTGATCTAAAGCGCTGGCTAATAGATCACAGTGCCTTCCACAGCCTTGGCTTGAATCCCACTGGGGCCAGATTCTTTTATGAGAAAGTTTGTCAGTTGGCTTACAAAGGTTGGTGGTTGGTGGTCGCTGAGTTGACAGTCCTGATATAATTGAAAGAATCTTCATACAGACATGAAACTCCAATTACTTGCACTCCTTCTTAGAATCATTATAAGATGGATATGTAACTTTTGAAAATGTGACATTTTTTCATATTACCTACCTACCTACCTACTTATCATCTCCGCTCCTAGTGGAGCATAAGGCAAGGCACAGATCTCTCCACTTTGTCCTATTTAAAGCAACACTCTCCGCAGTTCTCCATCTTGGCCAGCCCATATCATTTCTTTCCTTTTCTGTTGTTCTTCTCCAGGTCTCTTTTGGTCTTCCTCTTTTTCATAGTACAGGTAATTATATAATTTTTATGTAGATATTCAGATAATGTCCTCTAGTATTTTTTCCCAAATTTTGAATTAGCTATACTTGATTTAAACCACCTAATATTTCTAATTTTTTGTATAAAAGTTTCTTGTTTCTAGATGTATGTAAAAATACAGGATTTTACAGTGTTAAACTGTGATCTAGCTTTTTACAGAGAAACCATGTTTGTAACCTGACTTATCCTATGAAACTTGTTTCAATGGAACCCTTTTTGTACCAGAGTTTGTCTTGTAAAACCTGTTTAAATCAAACCATAGTATCTGTCTTATAAAACTCATTGGAATCAATCTCTGCATGTTGATATCAGAATCTATTGACTTCAGTTGTATCAAAACAGGTCTAGCTCCATTTAAGCCAGTCTTCCTCTGCTCATTGTAAAATTTGAATGTGTTGAATTGTTTATTCATATCATTTCATCTAGTCTTAGATGTGGGTTTTCAATAGGAAACACATGGGCATCATTTTAGTCAATGTTAATTTAGTCAGTTAGTTATTCTAAATGGCTGTCTAGTGCTGTAAAATTAAAACTGGTATAATATGTAATTAGTAAAACAACATGGGCAATATCTTCTCACTGACCAACTTTTTAAATCATCATTTTAAAATTTAAAATTTTTGTATCAATGAAGCTGGTCTTTAAAGACATGTAGTCCCTGTATATACAGGTGATCACTATAGCAGGTTTTAGTATATTTAGTGAATTTGGAATGGAAAACAATGGGGATTTTGACTAGGATTGAAAATGATAATGATAAAAATTGTTTTATACATAATTTTTTTTTACTTTTTTTATCAACCTCTTTGAACATGTATAAATAACCTAACAATTTTGTATTATTAATCATGTTAATTGCAATGCATTCCAGCCAGTCAGTCATTTGTTTAGAAATAGTAACTCATCAATTTGTACTCCGTCCTCTCAACTTAACTGTATGTATACTTGGGGATATACACTGCCATCCATATATTACTATTCATGTTTAAAACCAGTCATATCATTACAGACTGAAAACCTTTTAAAATTTGATTGTTGAATACACCTTCTGCTGTTTTTCAGCTTAAATAGTATTTCTATCTTGAAAATATTATTTTCACTCATTTTTATATTTTTTCCAAAATTTCAGACAAGATAAGTATTTTTCTTGAATACATTTAGATCATTTAGTTAGGATAACACTTTCAAATACAGGAAAGACTTTTAATATGTCAATTATATGATGAAACTTGACATGGTTTATGGGAAATAAAATATAAATTTGTACAGTTATTTATGGATGGCAGTGTAGAGTTACAGTACAGACTTGGTGAAAGTTTAACACTGAGCTAACAAAAGAAATCATAAACTGGCTGCTGATTGGTAAGAATAAAGATAGCTACACTGGTGATGGCTGAGGGTATGTCACATCTGCTGAAAAGATTTAGTTTGCAAGGAGCTGAGATAAGCTGCCAATGCAGTATAAATTAGCCTAGTGTTAGATTTTTGACAGGCCTGTACAATACTTGTAATTTGTTTTGTAGTGTATTAACATACATGTTGCTATTTATATTGTTAACTTGTATATACATATCTATATATGAATTGTTAAATACACAAATGGAGCTGGTCTCCAACAAGAAATATACATATTATAAACTTATAGAGTTGTTATTGTTTTCAATTGTATAAATTAAAACCTAGTTTAAATGCCCCTTTATAATATTACCACCTTGATTATCGACACACAACTACTTTGATTTTTTAAATTCCATTTCTTCTATGTTTTTTTAATATGCTTTCCTCAATTTATTACCAAACCCCTTTATGACCCAAAATTTGACAGACTAGTACATGGTTGTAATGAATCAAGATTTAACTGTATGTATCTATACAGTAGAACACCTCTTCAATGTTCCTGGTATACTTTGACAAGTCACATTTAGTTTGTACAAAGATCAGAGACAGGTACTGATTGTGAGCATCAGTATCTACATCTTGTACATGCAACAGCTTATTATACCCCACTTCAAAACAAAAAAGGGGGTGTATACAGCTTTACCTCAGAGTATGTCCTTCTGTTCTTCCAAAACATTTTAAGAGTTTTCTCAGTAACTATACGCAGCCACTTGAAATTTTGTTTGCGAGTTCAATATGCGGTCCAATGCCAGTTCTGATTCAAGTCTGATAGACATCTACTTCCTGTTTACCAACTTCGTTTATTTTTCAACATTTACAGTCAATGGTTGAAGTTAAAAGGGGTGGTATACTAAGTGAGCAATAGCTCACACAGATTTCTCGTTTCTTAAGTACATGTATGTTTGATGAAAAAATGTTCAATATTTTGGTTGAAGGTGTTATGGTTTTGCACCAACTTTAGCTGGTGCATTATTGTGGTAAAAATATTGAACCCACTTAGTGAGTAAATTAAGTCTATGAAAAATAGGTCATTGTACCTGCCTGTCTTAATTTGGAAAATGCAAGACACAACAACATACCTTATTATACTCCCCGCTTAAAAAGTGAGGGGTATATAGTGATAGGGGTGTCCGTCTGTGTGTCCGTCCGCCCTTCGGTTACACCTTTGGGTACCTATCTCTTATCCGCAACTCCTCCTATACCTCCTTCAATGGATTTTCATGAAATTTTCACACAATCTTTGCGATATAATGTAGATGTGCACCTCCTATTTAAAAATTTGATCCGATGGATTTTTGGGAGCTGGGGGTATTTTTTGTGAGCTTGTGGCTCATAGTTTTTCTAGTTTTTCTTTGTCACACAAGAGTTGTGGAGCATTCTTAGTCGTCGAAGTGTTCTAAAGTAGGTGCTATAAATGGTTTACAGTTCTCTTCACCGCATTAGTTTGAATGTCACTCAGGACAGATCCAAAGAGTGAGAATGTTTGTCAGTTTGCTTTGCGAATGTCGATGGTTTTCTACAGGCAATCTAGTTTCCTCTCCTATCCCAGTACCAACAGCCTTGATATAATTTGAAAAGTGTCGACTGGGTGGTACAACTTCATTACTTCACTCCACTCTCTAATTGGGAGTTTTCTTATGTTACCCAATCAAAGACATAAACCAAGCTCTTATTATACTGGTCAAAGGTCCAAGACCTGACCTAGCTAGTTCCTGATCTTTGTACTTTTGCTGCTATTGTTGCTTTGTAAGACACCTATTTATTATATCCTCCTACATATTATGCTAAAGGTTAACAATATTGACCTGTCTGCTTGATCTTTCATAGGGAATATTCATATCCTAGAAACATGATCAACCTAATATATGGATAGTGTTCTGATTGGTAGTCGTTTGTCAATGCATGTTTCCAAATAAACACCTGTGTTCCCAATAGATGAATGTACTAGTCCATGATTTAAATTTAATTCAATTGTACAAAGGTCAAGCAGACAGGTTAATGTTGTTTGCCTATATTACATATTATACCAGTTTTAATTTTACAGCACTTGATGGTCGTTTCGGAATACAATTCCTGATCAGTAGTGCTTGGACCAAACTTATGAAACCAAAACTATAACTATATTTCCCAATATAGTATATGTTGTCAACAGAACTGCAAACAACAATCAAAACTTGAAATATTTAATCATTGGACTGTCTTTTATTGCAAGTTATTAACTTCCACTGCCATGCAAAGAAAGCTGAATAACATATGCTAGTTCCAGCTGTTGAAATAGCCAGTAATTAAATGGAATCGCACACATATACATGTATAATCACAGAGTAAGCAACTTCATTTCAGCAATGGTAATTATGGTCATATAATTACATTTGATCTCAAATAGAGTTTTATAAAATAAAAACATTACAAATGTAAATATTATTGAATAATTTATTAAATTACCATACACATTATAATACTTTCATTCTCAAACTGTTTATACACGTACAATACAGACAGTCTATACATTAACTTATAACCATACAGCGTTCTTATAACTATGTTTCCAATCCTGGTAGCCAAAATCAGCATTTGGTTACTAACTTCTAAACAATTCCTTCCAAAAGTAAAATTTTTTAGAGAATGTGTGAAAATACAATGTACTTCAAAAAGGTATATATTTTGAAAATTTTTGAAAATATGACTATTAATTATTTAAAATTTGTTGAAACCTATATTTACCTATCATTATAACTCTTTTCCAATCATGAAATGTAGAAAGTAGCAATTGAAGGAAAATGAAGACACATTCCTATCAAATCCATTTATTACATAAAGATTTGTGAAAGGTATCGTTTCAGTTTTACAAGTTCATATATGAAAATTACTCTGAATGAAAGGGTAAAATCCTTGTTTTCATTTCAATTGTCAGAATATTGCATCTTATCGAGTAATGGTATTTTACCCCATCCCCCATTCCAACCCTTACTCCGTCAGAATTACACAACTTTTTAGTATATTACATATTTAAGAGTTAGTAGAGGAAACAAGAGTAGCCAGACAAAACTAGTTTGAAAAGCAATTTGAGAAATTACAAATTTCAGGTTGGAAAATGAAAGAAAGAAATACCCTCAAATTAAAAAGTTGAAAAAGAAATAAAAGTTAAAAATCCCACAAAGTGTAAAAAAAATAAAGTTGAAAATCAGAAAGTTTAAGATGAAAAATAACAATACTTTTAAAATGAAAATATCAACTGAAACGAAAAACCCCACAAAGGGTGAAAAACGAAAGATTTTCAAACTAATAGTTAAAATTCTAAAAAAGAAAATCAGATAGAAACTATGATAATAACAAACTTCAATACAAGTTGCAAAAACAAGCAATATGAAAACCCCAAAAGCAGTTAAGTTTTAAAAAAATCTAAATACAGAGATCTTCATCTAAAAAAATGAGTCGCAAAGCAATAGGCATGATTAAAATGATTTCACTTGAGAATTAATATTAAATATATTAACAAGGAGTTTGCATAAACGTTTAGAAAATATTTCAAAATCCTAGTTAAAATCGGACACTTCTTAAAAAATGAAGAAAAAAATAAATTGAAAATAAACTCGGAGATGAAACAAATCAGAAAACCATAAACTTGAAGAAAAAAATAAAACAATGAGTCACTGAAAGACAAATAAACATACAGACCTTCATATTGAATCGTAGTTGTACTAAAACATAGATTGCATATCTGTGACAATCTTAGGACATACATTGAGATTTGTTTCTAAAGTGATCATTTGGTTTTTAGCATTGACCTCAGAATAAGAACCTGTCACTGTTCAGAGTTATTTGGCCAAAGTCCCAAATAAAAAAAAACATGAAATGCAACAGCAACAGCAAGATCAACCAAGAAAAATAATAAAACAAAATGTGCTATGTGATAATATAAAGCACAGGATAAAGACAATTTTAAAATGATGGACTTTGAATGCAAGGATTAAGTTATAGCGGCATTATGTTTTACATTTAATTTTGGGGAAAGTTATCTGGATTATATTTTTTTTTAAAAATAAAACATTTAATACCGGTACTAGAATATAAGCAATTTACAAATCAAAAGTTAGCAAAAGTTTTAATAAACAATTTTGTATTTTTGAATTATAAGATTAAACTTAATGGTATTAGCTATAGGAATGGGTAGTAATAAATTTAGAAAAATAAATCGGTTGTAAATTCATATAGCCAAAATTGTTTTAGTTTCTTAAGAATAATAAGGACTTTTAAACATTGAATATTGTAATCATTGGTATCTAACAATTGTTTGTACAGTTAGTAAGTTATTAGACTGCACTGTAATTGTCATTTAAAATAGCATTAGACAAGTCCTGGTCTTCAGGGGACGATATGTGTGTAGTGATAGATACAGTATTTTTACGAGGTCCATCATCTATTGTTTTAATTTTTTGTCTAAAACGTCCCAAACATTTGTAGTTATCCGACATTATATTAACTAATACAAAAATACCATTATACATGTAATAGAAGTGATTATTATATAAAAAAATACTGATCAATGTTCAAATTGTAACACCAAAAAGCAAAGTAAAAGCTTTTAAAACTGGCAAATTAAGTTAAAAACAGAAAAGTGAGACCAGTTGTTCCGGGAGGGTAAGAAACTCCTATTCAAGCAAGCTACACTCAGCACTTGTGAAATCAAAATTAAGAATGAAATGAAAGTAGCCAAAGGATTTGTAACTACTGAAAGCAATGACTGTCAAAAATCAACTCAATTGAAGCAAAAAAAAAAAGCAAAAGGAACAAACAGGGACAAAAGTGTGGAGAATTCAATCCAACATTGAACTTACATTAGACGGAATGACATTGAGATTTAAGGACTAAAATCAGTACATTATATATTTCCGTGAATAAGTATGTAATTCAATACAGAATTGATGCTTAACTTTGTGTAATTTACAGCAATCAGGGCAACTGAAGTACACGAAAAACCAAAATTTAAAAAAAATGCTATTCGAGGAATTGGTATTGAACAGAACTTAGAGTGTAGCGATTATCATTTAATTACATAATTAAATGAAAAATTTTATGAATGGTTACTTTTTTCTTACAAATTGAGAATCACGGTTTCTATTAGTAAGAGCTTATTTTGATAGTTTATTACTTTTGTGATTTAAAAGTATTATTTAACAAGCAGAGACCCCCCCCCCCCCCAAAAAAAAGTTGTCTTTCAATTTTAAAAATTAATGCACAGGATGTATACTATATCAGTTTCGAATCAATAACATTGCATCCCATTTTATTAGATAATTAATCTTGAAAATATAGCGAAAAGGTGCAATGTAATTATTCGAAATATTAATAAATGAATATTAATTTGAAAATCCATAAAATCTGTTATTCAAAGCATTTTTAGAAACGGTTGGATTTATTAAATGCACCATTAAATGCATTTAATGTCCTCGGAATTATTTTTGAGATTTGTTCTTTAATGAAATCTTTACAACAATGTTGATGGTCGTCATGCCCTGTACAACTAATAACAATGTTTCCTGCATATATATAACCACCCAATACCAGAATAGTTTAACTATAATATTATGTATTCATTAAACGTATTGAAATGTGACTTCACCAAACCTATCTTGAATATTAGTATTAAGTATAACTAAAATGTAGATACCCTAAAAAGAAAGCGAAGAATAAATTGCAAAAAAGCAATAAAAATGAGAAAAAATTCCCTTATGCAGTACTGTTGATCAGGAATACTTGTGAAAATGATCTTATCATCTATTCTTTCATTATAATTAGATGAAAATTTCAAATAAATGTTTCTTTTTCAAAAGCAAAAAGACAATAAGAATTAGAAAGCATGTTAGATTTTTAGGTATGGTTGGTGGGGTTTACTTGTTAAATGATCCCATAAAAATGTACACTATAACTGTATTTCTTATACGTATTCTTCAAAATTAAGAGTAAATACAAATCATAACTTAAAAATTTTACATTGTGCTATGTCAAGGTTGGTTGTTCACGTGTACAAAGTTTTTCTCCAAATATATTACTTTTCTGTTGAATACCAAATTTGTTGCACAATACAATGATGTTCCATACGATTGCAATCACTTATCACTTGTATTTTTTCGCATTCCGTTTCCATAGAAACCTAAGTGTATTCCGTACCAGTATATAATGAGTCTTAATGACTTAGATTACATCGAATAAATATAATACCATTTGTTGACCATCTTCATAATAAATAACAATATTTCAGACTATTTCCCACAAACCATGGACAAAACAGCTGGATGAACAGCACTAAGTTAGATCCCGATACCCTGGAAATACAAAAATGGTAAACATTAACTTGGTATTACAGAGAGAATATATCAAAAATAGGATACATGTTTGAATTTCTAAATAAATCGAACACAAACATATCGACAACTCGATCCATGTCTAAATCTTTGAAAACTGACAAATTAAGTAAAACGCTTGACTTCCACTACCAAACTGAAAAACTGAGACCGGGTGCTCCGGAAGGGTAAACAACTTCTAGCTAGCCAAACCCCCACTTGTAAAACGAGTAACGTGAGTGTTACTAACAATGATTAGCGATGGTTAATGACGATGTTGTTACTAATAAGTGTATATTTAATTGAATCGTTCAAAATTAAGTTCAATAGAAAAATCAAGGTAATATATTAGTATAGAAACAAAAATATTCAATATCTATTTTCATTATTTAAAAATCAATAGTAAATCAAAATAATATAAATAAAACTTATTGTACTTACCTATTATAAATATTTTCTACATTGTTGTCAATTGAATTAACCGCTGTTGTTTCTGGACAACAAAAGCAGGAGGAAGGGGAAGATGAGAGCGACTAAAATGAAACAAAAATGTCAATATTAAAAGTGCTTATACGCGTACAACAATGTCAAAATACATGTTCATATAATATTAGTCCGACTAATCAGCCAACTAAACATCAATGTTAATTACTGTGTACAAACGCACAAGACAATTAAAAATGAAGGTTTGGCCGGATGATTAATCGCACAAACTTTCAAGACAAAATAAAAATGCCAGTTTATTGGAAGTGATTAATCAGACTGATATAACATAGAAGTATGCAGCAACTAAAACAACCCAAACATCTACACGGCAAAGCAAATAAAACAAAAAGAAAAAAAAACAAGACACGATAAGACAGGACAAGAGAAGGTCGTTGAAAATCCCAGTTTTGAACGGACACTTCCAATGAATGAAATGGCACAAGATATCGATTTTAATAGTTCAAGTACATTTTGAAGCTTACAATACACACATTTGAATTATCGTTGGTTCACATTTGGATGTCACACTTTAGCTATATGTTCGAAGATAAGCAAATGAAAATACCAAAACATGTAAAGGATCTTCATTACACAAATCAAAAGAAGTGTTCTTTATAAATATCTATTGTTCTATTTACGTTCAAGATAAACTGTACAATATGATTCAAAAAATAAAACTCTAGAATATTCATTAAAACATTGACCAAGACTTATTTGTCGCATCTTCTATACATACTAGATATCAAAAACAAACATACTAATCCATGTCCGAATCACAATCCTGAAGCAAAGTAAAAACTTTGGAAATGACAAGTTAGGTTAGACACGTAAACTTCCACCAGGGAAGTGAGGCCGGGTGCTCAAGAAGGGTAAGAATTTTAGGAATTCAACATGGGAATTTTAAGATTGTAATTGCCAATGTAAAAAAGAATACGGTACAACTAAAAAGATACTTATTAAGACCCTTATCATAAAAGTCCGAATTTAGGACACCGGGCTTAGCGAAAATAACGGTATCCGTAGGTATACTTTTTGAAGGGGTAGAAAGTTGTGTCGTAACCACACCACTGATCATTTGCATATCAGAGACATTTAGCACTGTATTTGTTATAAGTTTTAGATGTCGTTGATGATATCATTTAATAAACCTTATAACCAAAAGTTAAAATACAAAATATACTTACGTCCAGCTTCACCAAAGAGACCGCCACCAGTTGAACCTCCTACGGCGCCATAAGCTGGGAGAGGTACTGGTGCTGGCTGTGGAACTGCCAATGGAACTGGGACATGGACTGTTCTTTCAATTGATCCTCTCTGTCCGTATCCGGAATATCCTGAATATCCTCCATAGCCATATCCGTCATCGCTATCGAATCCCCATGATGATCCGTATCCGAGAGTACCGGATAGTCCGAGGGCGAAAACCAAAGCGGCTAGAGAGAATACTGCGGCCTTCATCTAAAACAAATTCAATTGTATTTACATTAGGCTGTGTGTGATTTTTTCAAATAAAAAAGTAATATTAGTTTATAAGAAGCCCGCGAGGAAACGTGTATTCAATGACCATTCGCCGGGTCCGAAAATCTATGAACTTGGAGCTGTTGAACTTGAGTCATACAATGTATGGTAATTGTTTTCCAAAATGGTATAATTGAGTAAAGTGGAATTGAGTTAGAGTAATGGTGTTTAACGTTCCAGTCAAAAATATTTCACTTATATCGAGACGTCGCCAGCTATAGACAAAAGTGCAGAAATTTTGTCTGTGCGTTGCGCTTATGGCATTATACAGGAGGGTTCTTAAGCGTGCCAAGCCCACCGTGACACGGGGCCTCGTTTATTTTAAGTTTCCATCCGAAAGAATCGTGACTTTCATTTCGTAATGCTGAGTGCTTGGCGAAAGAACAGTCACTACCCACTTTCAAGTCTTAAGTCAGACCCAGCCGGGGATTGAACCCACGACCTCCCACATACGGAGCGAGCACTCCATGATTGAGTAAAGTGGAATTGAATAATGGTGTTTTACCCTCTATTAAAGATTTCTTCAATTGATGAAGGGATCAGCTCTTGTGTCATATACTTTTTTAAAATGTATTTTATGATTAAATTAGAAAATGGTATAAGACACTTGCAATTGAATGGTAGATAAAAATGCCCGTAGAAAACCAATGACCTTCAGTTTTAAGAGCATTGATTTTTTAATCGTTCGTATTTGTATATATTTCTTCGAACACTTATCTGTCAATTCTAAGGTCTGCACGTGTCAGTATGATGGCATTACTCTTATAAACTGTGGTTATATTTTGGAAACATACATGTATTTTAAAATTAAAAAAATGTTCAGATTTATACAAATTTTGAACAGCTTGTACACAGTAATACAAATGTAATTATGAGTTTGATCGTTTGATTTTAGGCAGTTTTACTAAATAGATACATATTCATATTCTATTCAGAATATTATTCGACCATTACAAGAATAAAGAATTTAATGAAATAATCTATAAAATTGATATACGAGAGTTTGTGAATATTCAGAGAGTGAATTGCTTTCCATATAATGTACATTGACATCACATGTACATCTATATATAAAACTAAAACACATTCCTAAACCCTAACCAAAAGCACCACTGCAGATATTAGCTATCATGAGTAAAATGAATTATTTCGTTCGCGTTTGAAATTACTTATATTAGTTGATAGAATTCTGATTTTTTAGTGGTTACGAAAAAAGCTGGTGACATACGTTCACTACTTAATGATATATGCCATGATATTGTGATATACCATTTTTAATGTATTTTATGATTACATTTAAATAAAAGGTATATAACAATATTACTCTGAAATTATTGGGTTTATCTGTAAGAAGTTCATTATAGTAGCAATTATAGATTTCCGTTGATACCTAAAGAATCACATAAAACTACCAAAAAGAAATAGAATAAAGCTTTTGAAAATAAATAAATAAATAAATAAATAAATAAATAAATAAATAAATAATAAATTAACGGCCGTTGTTGGCAAAAAGTCGGGTATTAAATTAAAATTAATTTTTGCGTGTTCGAACCTATTTTCAAGACCTCGCGAATTTTCTTTAAGAAATTGAAATATACATTAATTAATTGATAAACTATCTTACCTTTTTGGTTGGTGTTTTGGACGACTGTACAGCGACAAGTGTGGAGAGTGACCACAGGGTCCGCTTATATAGGGGTCCGGTCCAGACTTCCGGGTGTAATACGGACACGATCAGTTACGAAGCAAGACGTAATTATATAGGACATTTAATGTCTGGACATGGGATCTTACAACTTGTTACACGTAATTTCATGAATTTTCCAATCTTACATTCCTCAGACCGACCTTTCATTTTTAATTCATTCCGACACTACAACCAAAAAATCAAGATCACAGATTTGTACCAATAATTCTGTAGTATTTTGAATTAGCTGTACAGTTTATTTATTTATTTATTTATTTATTTATTTATTTATTTATAGCTTAACTACTAGTTATATAAAATATAAAAGTTTTGTTTCAATGCTTAACATTGAGATATTTCGTGTTCTCAACATTCATCTTTGTTAATTGAGTTTAGGTCTGGTTCATTAACACAAACATAGGAACTGGTAGATATAGAAACATTGTTATATTTCATTCAGAAATTAAAAAAGAATATATGGCAAAATCCCTTAACACGAAAATTGTTATAGGAGTCTCATATTAATATGCATTATTTGTATAAAACTTAAGGTAATTCTCAGTCTTTATGAACTTGCAAAGTGTAATGTTTGAGACAGCCCAGTACACCTTTTCATAAAATGGGTCGTCTCCTGTCAGTCAACGAGAGCATTTGACATCTGTTAGCGCGTGGAGCAATGCCTCTATGAAGTTGCAAAATATATAGTCAATGTCAAATAATTTATTAAAGCAAAGATATTACAATTGTAAATATTTAATTTGTTGATGTTTATTTCTTTTACTTCTGTATATTCTATCGTTATTTTTGTGTAATTATTGGAATTGTACCACAATCTGTAACAAAGTATGGGGTAATTATAACTTATGACATTAATAACATCAATATCTATTGATGACATTTCTATGGAAAGCATATAGCTAGTTTCATTTAAAACGGCAACTATAATTCAGTCAGAATGCAATATACTTAATATGGATAATTCTGTTTGTTTAAGATATATCCAATTATGTGTATAAAAAATGTAACAAAAGAGTAACCGCGTAATCTAGTAAAAAATAAAGTCGATTTTGAAAAAAATTGTAACCATCTAACCGTTTGTAACCGGTATAAAATGCTGATACTGCGTTTTTGCACACATAATTGGCCATTATACATGTATATTTCATTTTTGCGTTAAAGTATTTATTTTCGAAAATATAAATAATATTATCTAATTAATATAACCTTCAACATAAGATATATAGATTTGATAAAGATAAATTCGATAGATAAAATGTCCTAATATTGCAATAAAACATACGTAAAACAACATGCCCTCTGGATATAATATTCTTATAATAAAGTGAAATCACAAGAAGGTTTTTCAGATAATTTTTCATGACGAAAGGTAAATGGAAAAACTTTTTTCTGTTTTAAATATTCAAGAAATACTCAAAGTGGTATATACGACTGGCTGTCTTCGTCTTCATATGAAGAAAAGGCAGGTCATGTTATAATTTAAAATAATGGATATATAAGTAGATAACTCCTCTTTACTTATTGCAGTGTTTATGAAATTTGTACATTCACGCGAAGAATATATAGTGGAGTATTGAGATTTTACACATCAGCCTATAATTATCAAGGCGGTCAATGTAGAAATGGTAGAGACAACCGCCGGTCATTGACACACGGACTGTTATGTGCTGCATTTGAATTTTTATGAATAATTCAAAAGTAGCACATGGCAATACTTTTGAATTATATTATATTTCATAAAAAGAACTGACAAACTTTCCCAAAATAACACCTGCCTCGAGTGGGACTTTCAGCTAGGCGGCGGTGAGGGACACTGCACATGATCCGTAATATGACCCACTTGACGACCGAGGCACCACATAGGATATGACATGTATACCTCTACTAGTGAGATAGATTAATTGAATAAGGTTTAATGATGTCAAAAGTGTTTAATTTATATCGAGACTGCAACAGCCACAGGCGAAGTTGCAGAATTTTTACCTTAAAAAGCACACTGCTCGTAGCGATGTCCAGAACGGGGTTTTAAGCGTGCCACGCCTACTGCGGAATGCGACATCAGTTTTTAAGGTCCAGTTTTTAAGAAACCCATATGTTCAGGTACGAGCTGGGAGAGATGAGATGTAGGGGGGGGGGGGGGCTAAATTTTTTTTGAATTTTTTCCGTGACAACAGAAAATGAATATTAGCATTTGGAGAACCTCTCTATATTATGGCTGTAGAGAGGATGCAGAAAAAACAACACTTAACTATACCATACAACATTGCATGTTCTTTTAATGCATTATGTAAAATATGCAGTACAAGGCTGTCGAAAGTTTAACGCTAGCTAACAATAAGTGCCGGTAATTCTTCACGTTTACTCGTTAATTATTTTCGACACTTCCATCTATTTCGTAGCAGTTTTTCTAATTTTTGGCGCCTAGCTACCCATATTTCGGTCAATAGGCAGTCACGGTGAGCTTCAAATGACGGTTTTTCGTTAACTCCTTGTTAAACTTTTGACAGGCTTGTACGGTATGCTTCATCTTAAAGAATAGTGATTTGCATATAAGTTACATAAAATGTTTACAAATGGGTCTTTTTATAGGATATTGAATTTGTAATTCACAATGATTCATCGCACCAAACCCGGTATGATATCAGCTGCTAGTGTGCAGCAGTTTCTCACGTGCATCAAAAGCCTAATGAATGCATGTGTAAAGTGGTAGCGGGTTTAATGAGAAGACACTTATGCTATATGAGAGTCTGATTAATCAGAAATTGCTACTTATTGAAGAAGGAAGGGCAGCTGCACTCTAGACACCGACGGTGCACCACCATCTTAAGTGTCTCGTTTTCCAATTAAACGAATAAAATACCTTTCATTGTTACAAAGAGTTCTATTAATACACTACAGGCCTGTCTAAAGTTCAACACCAAAGCCTACGACGGAAGCTCACCTCGTTAGCGTTAGCTATATATCGGTAGCTTTTTGTCAATAGCTTTCTATCTTTCGACTGGGTTTTGGACACCATAACTTTTTCATCTCTGCCACTCGACAGCCGAGCTTAGACTTATATAACTATCATTGTTAGCTAATGTTTCACTTTCGTCAGGCCTGTATTGTGCGCACATGCAGATATAAAATGTATTTATACTGTATAGGGAGAAGGTTAAGTGTAACATATAACAATTACATTGTACCTTGGAACCACGAACTGCACTTGTCTCATTATTAAACACACAATAGACGTTAAACTAACAGAAACCAACTTGACGGAAAAAAGGCAAACTCTAATAGAAATTAAATGAATCAAAAATTTTGTTGACGTTTCGTTCTCATGAGCATCATACCTCATTTTTAAATCAAACATGATATAATTAGAGCATACAAATGTTAGATTATTTTATGGATAGATAATTGAAGTTCCTTGTGTTACCACTCTCTAGCCTTTGAATTTCATATAAAATTGAACATAATAAGCAACAATGGTCAAGATGATATTCAACCATATTTAAGCCTGTTCAGTCAACATTATAATTTTAGTCGTCCATAGTTCTAGTTCTAGTTCTTTATTACACTCAAAACCACCGGAGGTGGTACCTGAGGTTTATATACATAATTATACATAATATGGCGATTGATACAATGTATAGAATAACATATTACATAACATTATACCATAAAGTAATAGAATATAGCACAACACTATCATATGAACTATATACATAAAGTGTGTTAGAATACTTTACCAGAGAATTAACATAAAATAATGGTATTTGTTTGGATAATAAGCAGGGCAATACGACGAGTGATTGGGAAATGCCCCCACCAACAAGTACAAACTGCAGTTCTTATTATCCAATACAGTTATATATATATAAATAAACCAAAATATTACATCTTGTATTAGCTGTAGAATTTTAGACCCTCCTTAATAAATTTGCATAAGTTAATGACATCTTCCCTGTTTCCACTTTTAAATAAAGATGCTAATTTTAAAGTATTTGGTCTGGTATAGTATTTTTCTTTAATATATTTTTTTCTAAGACCGTTAAAATTGTCACATTCCAACACAAAATGATATTCGTCACCAATGCAAGATTTGTCACAAAGTTTACATTTTCTTTCATTTCTATCAATTTTTTCCCATCTTCCCTTTTCTATCGGTAAACAATGATTTGTAGTTCTGAACCTTACAAAGATTAATCTAAAATTAACAGGTAAAAAATTAAGATAATTTTCAAAACCAAATTTATCCTTATAGATTCTGTATATTATAGCTTTGTTTGACTGTTCAATTTGAGAATACCAGCTTTGGCAGAACTGGTCTTTCAGTTTTTGTTCAAAAGAATTAATTAACCATTTTTTATTGACAAAAATCCCTTGAGACTCCCATATATTACTAAAACCAACCGAATTCAACAATGCTTTTATTTTTCCAACCCAAGATATGTTCTTCCCCTCATTATGTCGACAAAGTAATAATCTATAACAAAAATTTGTTAACTTATTTTCTGAAAATACTATATTATACCAAAAAGAAACCATCCTTTTATATATTTGTACATGTAATGGATACCTCCCATACAGCCAAGTTCTTTTCATTCTGATAAGGATTGTATAATATCTAATTTATGCTTAGTAACAACCCCTAATGAAGTCCAACACCTAATTAAGTCCGGACTTCATTAAGTCCGGACTTCATTACGAGTTGTTACAATGCTTATTTGAAATCCATTGCTCAAACCAATTTTGTCCTTATTAATTACAAAACCTGCTGACCAATGTCAAAATTAAAATCGATGCTCAAACGTCTTACATTTACCAGTGTATTTCAACAATCGGTGTATGAAACGAAATTAGGTTTAATTTGATATTCATTAGTTGATTGACTTTGTGACGTTGTTTTGACCCTTTTAACAAAGTGCATGAAGTTGGTGAAACTTTGAAATTTGTCAGAAAAATGCTAAAATACACAAAAAACAAAAATGTATAAAACATATATCATGTAATCTCTATATATATTATAAACTGGAAACATTAAAATTATTTTTTTTATTTTCTCAAAAACTATATAAGTTCTAGAAGTTTAAAAATAGAAATTCACCATTATGTATGCGGGCTAACACGTTTATGTAAATGATAGGATTTATAACAAAGCCTTATCAATAGAATTAATTCTGCAAAACAGGTGTAGTATTTTCACCGGTCAAGTTTTCTGCACTGCAAGTGTTTTAAAACTATGCATATTTTACATATTAAAACTACTCGGAGTCTGGAAACCACATTGTGTTGTAGCGTTGTTCCATTTATCAATGAAGGGATGCGAGAATACCCGTCGCTTGTTTATGACGATTGGAAAAAATACAGACAAGTATGTCTTCATCAAGACACAGATATTAACAAAGATATACCTTTAGATGTAGATAACCTGATGAGTTGTTCATAAAAGATACATTACAGACCAGCTGTCGAAAGTTTAACACTGAGCTAATGCTAGGTTGCCAAATGAAAGAGACAATGGTTGTTAGTGACCGAAAAAGTCGCGACAGATATATAATAGTTGCCGAAGAACAGCAAAGATAAAGGTAATGTATTAGGGGCCGACATGAACTGCCGGTTCGCCACAATTTCGTTAGCTTTGTGTTAAACTTTCGACAGGTCTGTACCGTATAACGTCTATCTGCAATATCAAAGGATCCCAATACGTTAGGGAAATTGTAAGAACATTATTGATTCAAAGCCAAACAGTCCAACACCATTATAATAACATCATTTTGACTGTGATATATTGTACATCTAAGGAACATTATAGCAAAGCCAAATCAAATACAGTAAAAGCTGTACATAAAGACCACCCATTGGATAAAAAGTCTTTAGCTAGGCGGTCCTTATATAGAGATTCTTTTGGATTGTAAACACATAAAGAAAAAAAAACTTGTAAAAAGGCGGCCCTAATGAACAGTAGGTCTTTATATAGGTCGCTATTACAGCTTTTACTGTATGTTCCAGGTTATAAAGTGTGCTATATGTTTTAAGCTTAAAACATTGTTAAAAGCTTTTTAAATACTAAAATCTTTGTCTACAAACTGATTTTGGTTAAGTTTTAACATACAAGAAACAAGAATCAACAATATTAATTTTCACTTGTAGCTTTTAATAAAATGTATGTTTTGTTGGCTAAACAATGCTGTACAGATGATTTCTAACCTTCTATGTGCATTTCTTCAGAAAAAAAAACAACACAAATATTCATTGTTGTTGACATACGGGAGTACGGGACTGACTCTGAAATACTTACGAATACAGAAAATTGATACAGGACCATCTGACTTCAATCACTGTACGACATGTACTACTCATATCATGAAATAAACATCATATAAACTGAGATTAAAACTGTCAATGTCTGGCGTGTTTTATATACTGATGTAGCAATATGCTACAAACATGTCCGGTATATGTATAACATCTGTCCAAATCAGCGCGTACAATATAAATAATTTTACCAGTATGGTTCGGTTGGTACCATGCTCACAATGCTTGCTACGTGTGTTGGAGGTCGGCGTTCGATTCCTAGCTAGCTTTGACCAAACGAAGATTGAAACCGTCATTTCTGATGTGTTTATATACTGTTGCAATATGCTACAAACATGTCCGGAATATGTATAACATCTGTCCAAAGTGCTCACAATATAAATAATTTAACCGGTACAGCTCGGTTGATATCATATTCACAGTGCTCGCTTCGTATGTAGGAAGTGGGGGAGTTTGAACCCTATACAGCTTTGACCAAACAGACACTGAAACTGTCAAATTCTGACCTGTAAATATAGTGATGTGGCAATATGCTGCAAACATGTCCGATGCATGTACATGTATACCATCTGTCCAAAGTTTGTACATGTATATACCCTATACATGATTATAGCACTGCGGTAGCTCAGTTGATAGAATGCACGCTCCGTATGTTGGAGGTTGAAGTTCGAAACCTTTAGGGTCTGACTAGGACTTGAACGTCAATTGTGTTATTCTTGTTATATGCACATTCGTGCAACAGAAGGTGTAGAACGCTAAAGGATCCTACAAATGTTTAATTCTGTCAAACAAATCGCACTGCAAATGTCTTCCTGACGCCTCGCCTTTAGCTGATGATTTCCTGATAGAAGTGAAAAATTCTTGACCCGATGAATTAGTTAAACTAGATACTTTATTTAACCATGTATAGCATTGCTGATTAAAAATGAGTTGAGAGAAAGAATATTTCACTTTTATCGAGACGTTGCCAGCTATAGGCGATTGTGCAGAAATTGTGCCTGTGCGTTGCGCTGGTGGCATTATACAGCAGGGTTCTTTAGCGTGCCAAGCCCACCGTGACATGGGCCTCGTTTATTTTAAGTTCTCATTCGAAAGAACCGTGACTTTCATTTTGTAATGCCGAGTGCTTTGCGAAAGAACAGTCACTACCCACATTCAAGTCTTGGGTCAGACCCGGCCGGGGATCGAACCCACGACCTCCCACTTACGGAGCGAGCACTCTACCAACTGAGCTACCGCAGTGGTTGAGTAAAGGAATCGAACGTCCCAGGCAAGAATTTTTTCACTTATATCGAGGTAGTGAGTTGAGGGTGTTGTTGTTGGTGGTGGTGTGTGTGTGTGGTGTGTGTGGGGGGGGGGGGAGGAATACAGAAGAAAACCACTGACCTCCGACAGGCGAACTGAAAAAAATTCACAACATTTATTATATGCCAAGACTATAATAGGCGAGGAGCAGCGCGCTGTTATCAGCATGCCGTGCTTTAGACCACTCGGCGACCGAAGCCCATTAGCTTAGTGAGGCAAAGATAGTCGTTTTAATTTTTTTATGGCATTGCCTGTTCCTTCAATATGCCGTTTGTCATACTTGTAAAAAGTAATGGAACATTTATGCTCAATAAAATCAAATTCTTGTGTTATTTTATATTTTTAACCCGATTAAAAATTTGGCTGTTCACAGAACATAATCCTGGTCAAAATTCAAATGAGACTTACACATCTTTGGCGGCAGCTAGAGTGTTAAATCATTTAACAGAGTCAGCTGAAACGAGGCGTTATGACACGGCAGGTGTTGTAACAGAAAGAAACATAAACCGATTACACCAAAAAAGCTGATTATAAAGTCGTCTTTTCATTGTGACGATGGTGAATGTTAGCAAGTGTTGTCAAGTGCTTGATTTTCTATTTTAAACAACTTATTTGTTGCAATAGGCGCTAAATTGTGATACTCTAGTCATGATTTGCTAGAGAACGTCTCAAATCAAATGGAAATATGGATGTTCATGGCATTTTTTCATTATAACCGACAAGATGTATGGTTTGTTATTAGGACATTCGTCAAAATCTATAATGTTTACAGACATGACCTGTGCTATTTTTATCATTAGTGGCTAGATGAATATCTCCAATTAAATGAGACGATAAAGGTTTTCGAGGTATGCTCCGCTACGCTAATTTTTCTGAACCTTTCCTTTACATGAAATAATACACCTTATACGTATACCGTAGCACCTGCACTGATATAGCGCTCTCGTAAAATAGAGCTCCCGGGGTCTCTATTCATCGGAAGCTACACACATTTGTACATTGCTATATTAACTGTCGAGAGATTGTCTTTTGTAGTAACAGAACCGTAATTTAAATCTTAATAAAGAAAAATGATTTACAGAGAAACAGGATTGGCAATTATCAAAAATATTCAAGTTTCTTTAACAATTATTGATTGACTGGCTTTTTTAAATTGTTCCTTATGGATAAGAATAACATAACTATAAATTTACGAGCATATGTTTGCTGTCAATATCCTGAATGCATAATTCGTATTCAAAGGCGAAGTTTCTAATACCAAATGCATGACGAAATCCTACTGGGTTATAAGTTTTACAAAATTAAAATTACACGGTGCCACTGAAAAATTGAAAATGACCAGGGATACAGTAAAGCCATATTTCCATGATGAAATTCAACAACCGCGATCACTTGAGAATTACCAGCTTACAATGAAATGATAGTTGTGATGATAGTCAAAGCATCGCGATACTTGTAGACTCAGAGCATGACTCATCCCCAGTCAATGGAGACAATAATGAAACAGAAATACTACATTTGTATGAGGTCGGAAATCGACAAGTGGAATGAAATTAACAAGCGTGTCATTTCATATCTGGACTCGGTATTAAATAACGGAAATCAGTAATTTTTATAACGACGAAAAAATAATTAGGACATTTAAAAATGCTGTCAGTTTTTAATGAGTAAAAAACGGGAGTATATATGTGACAGGTTGAAAATGTCAAGTTAAGTGCAGAATTATTTAAAATCGTGTAATCTTTAAAAAACGATAGAAAAAAATGACACGCTTAAATTAACATAGAATTCAGGTGGGAGTTGTTTATTATTTACGAATCATAAAATTGTTGTTGTGTCTTTTCAACGGTAGCTGTGGTCTCACGCAACGAAACAGAAATAAGTACGAGTAAAAGTGGAAGGGTTTTCCGACTTCTCAAGTAGCTAGCTGTTATGATTCTGTGAGCATGTGGGAAATAGATTGTATAGATGTTTTTAGTTTGTGTACGTAATACCTTACTCGGCAGGGATACAAATGATAGGATCTGACGTTTTCTCTTTCTTTTACTATTTTATCAACAGATGGGATTAATCTTAAATATAAAGTGAAGAATTATTACACAGAAAGACCAGAGGTAACATCCTGCTGCACACAGTATAATGATGTAAAGTACATTACAATCTTTCTCTCTTCTTCTTCTTCTTCTTCTTCTTCTTCTGACTCTCTCTCTACTCTCTCTCTCTTTTGTAACTGGTTCGATGGTAAGGTTGACATAATTTATTTGTGGTGAACGATTAGGAATATAGCGTTTTAGATATCAGTCCCTCTCTCTCTCTCTCTCTCTCTCTCTTCTCTCTCTCTCTCTCTCTCTCTCAAAGCTGGTACCATGTAAGGTTAAGGGATGGAATTTATTTTATTTTTTGGTGAAACAGCTCGAAATATAGAGTAGATTGGTTATACGTTTTAAGATGAATATTTTATTTTTATTACAAAGTATGGCCTATTACGGACCGGTTCAGGATATAAAATCAATAGGTAAAACGTACTGTAATACAAATGTTATTTGTGTAAATGATGGATCTTCTAGTGTCAGAATCTCTCTCTCTCTCTCTCTCATGCAGCGATCTTCGTTACCAAGTGTTCGACACATGTCAGTTCGCTTGTCAAGGTTAGTGATTTTTCCCGGACACCTCGGTTTTCTCGCCATACACCTCTACGATATAAGTAAAACAATTTAGACTGGGACGTAAAACACCACGTCACCTTATCTCTCTCTTTCTCTCTCTCGCTCTGTATTTGAAGAGTTGTCCAATGTTCTTACATAATTTAACCTAATCATAAATCACATTTTAAATCAACCTGACTCATAAAAATATGTGGTCTCGTGAAGGGGTTAATTATAACCTCTCCTCAAAAAGTCAAAATATATTATTCTAATAAGATAATGAGTCATTTCCTTATGTTGTACGAGTACATTATTATTACTACTGCTACTACTCTCATGCTATTGCAATTGGTAGAGGGCTCGTCCCGTATGTGAGAGCTCTGTAACGCCACATAGCGGTGTTGTCTTTTTAAGATTCGTTTAAATTAGTTCTCTTTATGCGTCAAAAAGGCACCCTTCCGCCGCATATAAGCAACACAACTTTATGCGTTGAATGCCACCACATAAACGTGGCCGACCTCTTTATGCGTTGGAATTCCCCGCATAGGAGTGTTGGGCGCGTTTATGCGGCAACACCGTTATGTGGCGTAACAGAGCTCCTGTCTGACAAAAACTTGAATTTACATGTAGGTAGTGATTGTTCTCAGTACTCAGTATTTAAAAATGAAAGTTTTGGGTTCTTTGGGAGATTTGTCATATTATAAATTTTTGAATTTGCTGAATGAAATATTCAAAAATTTATAATATGACAAATGCCTTTAAAACCGACGCCCCGTGTCACGATTTGCATAGCACGTTAAAGCAATCTTCCTGCACATTGCAAAGGTAAACATATCTGCAACTTCCCCTTTAGTTGGTGACGTCTCGATATTAGTGGGGCATTATTGACTAGGACTAAACCCATTATCAATCAATCTCTCATGCTAATTACAAAAACAAAATTCATAATAATAATCATAATAATAATAAATCATTTGATTTCATGAAGTGTATCAGACTCTGAGTATTGTTCTACATTTTTAGCTCACCTGAGCCGAAAGGCTCAGATGAGCTATTGCTATCTATCACCGTCCGTCGTCCGTCGTGCGTCGTCCGTCGTGTGTCGTGCGTCGTGCGTCGTGCGTAAACTTTACATTTTAATCTTCTCCTCCGAAACTACTGAGCCAAATTTGATGGAACTTAATGATTATTATGCCTGGGTAACAGGCTTTCAAATTTGTGTTCGGGGTTTGACCACGCCCAACAATATGGCTGCCGTTACTATAAATAGCCAAAACACAAAAAAATCTTCTTCTCTGAAACCAAAAGGTGCAGGCAAATTTTGATTTGATTTTTGGATTCAGGATACCTAGATACATTAAAATTGTGTTTTTCATGAAAATTGGACGAAAAATAGGTTACGCGTTTTTTGCGTAAAATTATGTAATTTTTAAAATGAGACATTTATTGTTATAACTTCATAATGGCTGAAGATAATTGTATGGAGTTTTCACTGTTGATTTTGTCTTGCGATTTTCTTCCGATTGATGTCAAGGTCAAAGGTCAAGGTCATGTCCCAGTTTTTGACCTTTGATAAAAAATGCTATTTTTTAAACATTTCTGGTGATAATGACGTAGGATTTTTGGTTAATTGTAAGTATTGACATGACAATCATTTTGATATATCGATTAAGGTCATGGGTTCAAAGGTCAAGGTCACAGATGTACAAGTTTACCGAAATAGTTAATTATCTGCAAAACTATTCACTTTTTGTATAGGCATGTATATTAGAATATTGTAGGTAATGGCCCAATGGTCATTTTGATATATAAATAAAGGTCATGAGTTCAAAGGTCAAGGTCACAGATGTAAACAAGTACTGAAATGATATTTACCTCAAAAACTATAGACTTTTTGTATAGGCATGTATATTAGAATATTTTAGGTATTATCCTAACGATCATTTGATATATGAATGAAGGTCATGGGTTCAAAGGTCAAGGTCACAGATGTGAATGAATACCTGAATGGTTAATTATCTTGAAAACTGTTAAATTTTTGTATATGCATGTATATTAGAATATTGTAGGTATTAGCCTAACAACCATTTTGATATATGAATGACGGTTACGGGTTCAAAGGTCAATGTCACAGATGTGAACAAGTTCTGAAATGATTATTTATCTCAAAAACTATTAACCTTTTGTATAGGCATGTATATTAGAATATTTAGGTATTATCCTAATGATCATTTTGATATATGAATGAAGGTCATGGGTTCAAAGGTCAAGGTCACAGATGCGAATGAATACCTAAATGGTTAATTATCTTGAAAACTATTAACTTTTTGTATAGGCATGTATATTAGAATATTGTTGGTACTGGCACAGTGGTCATTTTGATATATGAATGAAGGGCATGGGTCCAAATGTCAAGATCACAGATACAAACAAGTACTGAGATGATTATTTATCTTAAAAACTATAAACTTTTTGTATAGGGATGTATATTAGAATATTGGCCTAATTGTCATTTTGATATTTGAATGAAGTTCATGGGTTCAAAGGTCACAGGTGAGCGTTAAGGCCCATGGGCCTCTTGTTATCAATGGTTTGTAACACAGATGGATACACGTGTGAGTAGACCAGGTTCAGTTAACATGCACATGCAAACATAACATCACGTGTAGAAGTACTACAGAAATGTTTCTTTTATCACACATTTCCCTCTCATCTCTTATCAAAGCGTGTAGTACCAGATATGTCTGCTATCATTATAACACTTTCCATCCGTTGTGTTTTTTCTTTCTTTCTGACAATAGATATATGAGAAAACTCATCGAATACACAAATATTATTTTATACTAAAACTAGCCGACTGTTACTACAGCACAGACCTGTCGAAAAGTTAAAACTAAGATAACGAATAAAGCCATTTGTTCAGTCAATCTCGACCCCTTTATATCGGTAGTTTTTCGGCAGCTGCTATATATTTCTCGACGCGTTTTTTGGACACTAGCTATCCTTAGCTCGACCGTGGCAGTCGAGATTTGAATCCTTTTCGTTAGCTCAATGTTAAACTTTCGACATGTCTGTACTTTAGCTCTACCAGCCTAAGGAGATTACAAAAGTCTACACATTCCCGCCATAGGTAAACGGATAAACAGGACGGGAAATAATTGTTATTCGGGAAATCAATTTTATATTTATTTTATTTCTTCATATCTTAATTCATATACAATAAGTGTTCTGGTATGTTAATATCTGTACGTATGTGTATAAATACACCTGTTATCACCAGATCGGATTTAATTGTTCTGAAACTTTCATCAACAAAGGTAAGAATGTATATTTCAAAATTGAAAAATTATTTTTAAAACTAATCGTCTATAGAAAGTTTGATAAGGATCTTGTGTTGGAGCCATTAATATTTTTATGGAGTCAAGAATTTAATGTGTCGCTATTGTTTAAAACGACACGACCATTCACGAGTCAATATTAGACCCCTTGGGATAATGTACTTTTTAACTTAACGTTTTACTTATAATCTAGTCACAGTTTCAAAATCATATCTTAACTAAGATTTTCATTAACTTAAATTAAGAAAAAAAGAATGTTTTGTAGATTTAAGAAATATGCATATTTGACAAAACCATAAACCTGTACATTAAATAAGTGTTGTGTAATCTTCAAAAGGACATCTTAAATCTCTGGTATCAAAAGTGAAGGAAAATCTAAGTTAAAGTGTGTGTGTGTGTGTGTGTTATTCGTTGGTGTACATATTATGTTTTCATGCCACATGCATAACACAAAATTCAAAGACCAAAGATTGAAAATAAAGGCTCAGTTTTAAACCTAGTGTCTATGTTTTCTACAATACCAGACCATAAGCTTAATTACGCTTGAATGTTGTCTTATGACTCTTGTCATTCAAAGAATTTTAGCCCGATTTATAAACCAATGTCTATGTTTTCTATCATACTAGTCTTATTCACGCTGGATATTGTTTTATGATTGTAGCAGTTCAAAATATCAAAGCCTGATTCAAAATTACGGTGTCTGTGTTTGTCTACTTTACCAGACTGATTCACGCTTGAATGTTGTCCTATTATAGTAGTAATTCAAATTATTAAAGCCTGATTCAAAGTTCAGACTCCATGATTTTTACCAGTCTGATGCACACCTTCAGAACGTTTTCTTATCATAGACTTATAAACCGATTCGAAATCCATTGTCCATGGTTTCTACTATACCATTCAGAATATTCACGCCTGGATGTTGTCTTATCACAGTTGTGATTCAAATGACCATGTATTAATTAAATCAGAAGTAGATATTATCATAACGAGGTGGATCTGTATACTGTTTATTTTTCATTTCTATAATAATTTACGCTTAATAAACCGTATTTGACACCAGCCGGGTTTAAATTTTTGTTGAATTCTTAGGTAAATTGCTCTAAAGGCTACAGCGCAGGCGTGTCGAAAGTTTAACATCTGCTTAACAAATTTGGGCTAGATCGGATAGTCGTTTTCGCACCTGGTTACCCATTTTTTATATCTCGATAGATTTTCGGTCACTCTCGGCCTCTCAGAAGCCGAAGCCGAACTTCAACGCCTTTGCGAAAACTCAGTGTTTAAACCTTTTATCAGGTCTGTACAGTATAAAGTAACACGTGTACGTACATTGGCTTTTGCATTATGGCCAGGTTAGGTGTGGTTTTTATACGCCCGTCATATGACGGGACGTATTATGTTACGGTGCTGTCCGTCCGGGCGGGCGGGCGGGCGTCTGTTAACAATTTGTATTCCGTTCAATAGAGACCACAAACAGTTATGGATTCAAATGAAATTTGGTATACAGCTTTACCATGGTAATACCTTGTGCAAGTTCGAATTACAACTTTTTCGGATTATTTTTGGAGGAGTTATGCCCCTTTTTTAACTTAGAAATTTTTGTATGTATGACCATGTGGTTTCCGATCATTAGAGCCTACAACTATTTATGGATTCAAATGAAATTTGGTATAAACATTTACAATGTTAATATCTGGTGCAAGTTCGAATTACAACTTTTTCGGATTATTTTTGGAGGAGTTATGCCCCTTTTTTAATTTAGAAATTTTTGTATGTATGACCATGTGGTTTCCGATCATTAGAGCCTACAACTATTTATGGATTCAAATGAAATTTGGTATACACATTTACGATGTTAATATCTGGTGCAAGTTCGAATTACAACTTTTTCGGATTATTTTTGGAGGAGTTATGCCCCTTTTTTAACTTAGAAATTTTTGTATGTATGACCATGTGGTTTGTATTCCATTCAGTAGACAATACAAACATGGATTTAAATGAAATTTGTTATACAGTTACACCTTAATCATGGTAATATCTCGTGCAAATTTGAATTACAACTTTTTTGGGTTACGAGTTATGGCCCGAACACGGAGTTGGTAATATATTTTTACATACATATATCCTAGTTGTACTTATACTTCTGAGTAAATAGTACTACTCGATCAATATAACACGGGCGTATAATGCTCCGTTTGGCGGTGCTCTTGTTGTTTTCTCTGCTTCTTTGGATGTTTTATTATACTTGACTTGTATCATGGATTGGTTGTGTTGGTTGTCCATGCTCTTGTTTGGCTTTTTCATTATGCTTTGGCTGTATTATGTATTCTAAGTCATTTTGGCTGTCGATGTTTTTCATTTGCAAATATTATTTTCTATTTTAAGATCACTGTGGTAGCTCTAATTGAAGTGTTTGCTTCGTATTTAATTATTTAGGATTCTGATAACGACTTGAAAATAGGTAGCCACTATTCCTTCGTCTAAGTCACTTAGTCCCTCGGAAGCTCCATGCCATAATTAGTCCCTCGGAAGCTCCGTGCCACAGCTGGTATTGGACGTAAAAGAACCCTCCCTGCACATGGCCCGGAGCGCACTGTAAAGGTCTTTTTTCACTTCGCCTATAGTTTTGGCTTCTCGATATAAGTGAAATATTCAACAGTGGGACGCAAAACATCAATCAATCAATCAATCAATCAATCAATCAATCAATCAATCAATCAATCAATCAATCAATCAGTTGAAGATATGGAATTGTCATTGCCAGTATAAAAAATCTGCTATGTAAATTTTTGTACTTCAGTTTCCGGTCATTCACTCTTTATATATATACAAGTATGTCAGAATTCTGAAATTGAAGTAACACACCTGGTGAGCCTTGATCCCCCCCCCCCCCCCCCAAAAAAAAGAAAAAAGAAAAAAGAAAAAAAAAAAAAAAAAACGAAAAAACCCCACAAAACACAATAAAACCGCATGTTATCTTCAGTGTACAAGACCAAAACTCTCTGCGACAGAGAAAATTAATTAGAACTTAATAATTACTTTTACTTTGTTGGGAAGAGTTCGTTACAATTTTACATGTTCACAAATGTTACAATTCGACATATGGTTTTCGTTGGGCGTTTGATTTATCATAAAATCAAATACGTCCTTTGTAATTTTATGTTTACGTCTGTACGTAAATTGGAAAACATTAAACGAAGTACGCCCTTTATATTTTCTATTTTTGATTAGTTTTGATTAGAATTTTGATTGCGTTGCAACTGTTTCATTAATTGGTATTGACTGACACTTAATGTATTTTTGCATCTCTTTTAATTTCAACCGTACGAAAGAATCTTACAATGTTTTATATCAGCTAAGGCTACAGTACAGGCTTGTGGAAAGTTTAACACTAAGCTACGTATACTGTGACGAATTAGTGCCAAATCGGCTGTTCTTAGCTTTTTTCTTTTGCTGCTATATCTGTCGGTCTATGTTAAGACCTGTTATGCTGCTCGATTTTTTCGCCACTACATAGCCATATCGCGGTAACTCGGCAGTCTTTCTTTAAGTCAGTGTTAAGCTTTCGACAGGTCCTTATTGTAGTTAAGGTTTTTGTGTAGGTTTGACCCGTTTGATGTTTCACTGTTTCTGGCAACTATCAACATATTTCTACATGGACGATATTGTACTTTACATCTATATACAGTTACTTAGTTATTAATGAGCCATTCTATACCATAAAGTAGAAATAGTCAATACCTTACTGTAGGTGTTTGAAATAAATTAATCATAAAATATATACAGTGAAAACATAAACACACACGCACTTTGAAAGAATGCCTCAGTAACCGAGTTGGCTGTTTTGGGATGACAAATGATATAACGAGCTTGATTACGAATCATGCACCTCTCACCGTCCAAGTGCGAATAACAGTCTTAACATACCCTATTCTGAGAAAGTTTGTCATTTTTCTTGTCGAAGGTTCTCGTTTTTTTTCGGTGTCCGTGTAACTTCAACCTCCCTGAACTAACTACATCGTTAAAAGTGAAAGAATCTTGACTTGGACATAAAATATATCAAAGCACCACTCTGCTTTGACTGAAGATGAAGCTGTATATCATTTACAATGTCTATGTAACATTTCTTAACTGCACAAAACAAAATAGGAACATCCCCGGCGGGATTCGAACCCGCGGCCTCTGGATTAGAAGTCCAGCGCGCTATCCGCTGCGCTACGGGGACGGTTGTGAATGTCTTTGGAACCCAAGGTGATCGGTGCAGAACAGACAATGCGAAATAGTTTGAGGTAATTGCAAGATCTTGGGATTGTGCAATTGGAGACGGATGTTCAGAGTAGTGATTGTCAACATCATCTGTTACAAATACGCCTTTGTCTTGTTTTTACACGGACAGTGTATTGCACTGTACGATGCTTTAAGTGTAAATCTTTGTCACTAACAGTAACAGTATTGGATTGGAAGATCTTGTTTTATTTGCTTTTTACCTTCATCAACTGTTTTTGTTTCGTAGTTTCCAGGATTACCCTGGGTATATTTGACGTCACATAGTTCAGTGTTCCTTTCTTCAATTTTGATTACACACGTGGCAGGTATAGCTAGCTAAACAGCGGGTGCTTACCCTTTTCAGAGCACTCGATCTCACTTCCCTGGTGGAAGTTCATGTGCCTAACCTGACTTGTCAGTTCATAAATTTTTACTTTGCTTCTGGATTGTGATTCGGACATGGATTAGTATTTTTTTTATCATAGTTGATTTTGCAACTGACAAATGCATATTTTTCGCTATCTATCTCTCGGCAGCTTTTATGCTACTAGTTATCCATATCGCAGCCACTCGGCAGCCGAGCTTGGACTCCCTTTCGTTGGGTTAGTGTGAAATTTTAGACATGTCTGTACTGTTGTTTTACTGTTTCTGGAAACTATCAACATATTTCTACATCGACGATATTGTTCTTTACATCCGTATACAGTTACTTAGTTATTAACGAGCCATTCTATACAATAGAGTAAAAATAGTCAATACCTTACTGTGTAGGTGTTTGAAATAAATTAATCATAAAATATATACATTGAAAACATAAACACACACGTACTGTTGCTGAAAGGATGCCTCGGTGAGCGAGTTTGCAGTTTTTGGATAAAAGAACTTATAATCATAAGTGATTTAACGAGCGTGATTACTTGATTACGAATCATGCACATCTCACCACTCAGGTTAAAATCCCACACGTGAGATATTCTAGTCTAATTAAGTCATTTTTCTTGTCGAAGGTTTTCGTTTTTCCGGTGCATGGGTACCTCCACCATCCCTGAACTAACAACCTCTATAAAACTGAAGGAATCTTGACTGGGACATAAAAGTATAATACTCCATCATTCTGGTTTTACTGAAAATGAAGCTGTATTTCATTCTGAATGTCCATGCTAGATTTCATAACTGAACAAAACAAAATAGGAATATCCCCGGCGGGATTCGAACCCGCGGCCTCTGGATTAGAAGTCCAGCGCGCTATCCACTGCGCTACGGGGACGGTTGTGAATGACTTTGGGCACAAGACGATCGATGCAGAACTTACAATGCGAAATATTTCTTGAGGTGATAGCAAGATCTTTGAATTGTTCAAAGACGGGGGTTCAAAGTAGTGATTGTCAGCTTCAGCTGTGTACAATGCACCTTTGTTTTTTACACGGACATTGTCTTGTACTTTACGATACTTTGACTGTAAGCCACAATTTGGTTTTGTTCTGTTGTGGCTGCAGTTGAAATAACTACACAAAACAGTTTAGAGACTGCAGCCAATCTAATGTAATTGATAGACAATCAAGGTGTAACACCAGATGTTTTTCATTCAACCAAACCAACACTGTCCTAGAGAAAACAGTGCGCATTGACAGCGTCGAGGTACTCGTTTTCTTCGAATCAGACTAGGCCTGGTTGAAAATCTTTTGGACTAGCTTTTCCCCATCACCCTTCAGTTTTGCATGCACCACAATTTGGTAACTGCAACGTAAAACTACTGATGCTGACAAATTTGTTTTTTCCAGTTACAAGTTGTATTTTTTCTATAATGAAATCTGAAAAAAAACCCACCGAAGAACATTTCACACAGAAGTCCTGCAACAGCTTGCTTGTAATAAATGTTTTTAAGGTTCTTGATCAAAATTGTAACAAACTTGCTAGTAATCTAGTTTTAATCAAGAATAAGAAGTTTTCCAACCACAATGCAAGAAGTGACCATCTCGATATAAATTGAATAAATTGAACTTATTTCTTAGATAGTACAGGCTAATACCAACGTTCTACAAAGATGACATGTCAAGTTTGATAATTATATGGTTATAAATTAATTAAGCATGTTAAGTCCGTCAGGTGTTTGCAAACAAATAATATTTATGTAATTAAAAGATAAAATTGTCCTCATCTATATATTTGGGAATACATACTTGCACGGTATTTAGTTTGATAGCGAAACGGTCATATGTCATTCTTTCATTGCCTAAAACAAAAACTGAGCATCCCCATCGGGATTCGAACCCGCGGCCTCTGGATTGGAATTCAAGCTCGCTATCCACTGCGCTACGGGGACGGCTGGTACCAGGGTGATGGATGCAAAAAGCATACGGACAATGCATAAATACTTCTTGAAATTACAGCAATAACTTTTTATAAAAGTATATAATTGTGGACGCATGTTCTACGTGTTATTTCATATGTCATTAGCTGTTCAAATTTGTCTTTTAGTATCTTTAACAAGATGCTTCAAGTGTAAGCCATTGCCATTTACAACAATTTTGCTTTTTTGTTGTGTTCATAGTTGGATTTGCTTTTGACAAATACATGTTTTTACTGTTTCAAATGGTGTCGATCTATTTTTAAATTTTAGGGAAACACCAAAGAAAATTTCACACAAAATTCGCTTGCCTTGAAAAGTTTTAAGGTTAATTTGTAAACGGTATCTGTTCAAGGTCAAGAACTTTTTCATCTACAATGCACGAACATATCGTCTCGATATAATAAATGAAGTAATCTTGACTTTGATGTAAAATACCATTTCTCGATTCTCTACATAGACAGTTTTTTTGATAGAGAAATACCTGACAATTGTTGCATTGGATCTCCATAAAGTATGAAAATGTTACTGCTCTCCAAAAATATTTGGACTATATTGTAGGTTTACATCCAACCTTTCCTGACGTTTCTTTGATATTTGAAAACTAGATCTCAAGAGTATTGATTAACATCTGTTATAAAGCGTTTGTCACACTATCTACTATTATGTTTCTTTATATATATAGCTTTATAACAATACGTTGTTACATAAAACTTTTTAATAATTCATTTCTAAGTTTCAGTATTTTCGGTTAACCCTAATGACGCCAGGATATGAAACAATTAAACGTATTATTAACCCATACATTGTTATTACTCATATTTGTTTTATTTAAAACATCATTTACTCAACATGCAAACATTGATTGGAGATGTGTCAAGTTATCTACAAAGGCATCCATGTATGGGCTTTGCCATTCCCCAATTCAATTGATATGTTTACTGATACTGGAAAGAGGTTTCTGTGTATGGCTGCTTTGATAAATAGAGAAAAAAATTATTTGCTAAACACATCAAAGATTCTGATATAATATTTAGAAGGTAGGACGCCTTATTCCCTTTTGAAGGATTGCCTACCTTTGACCCTTATATCACAAATGCATGCGAATTCTACATGTCTTCACCTTGCCACATGTTTATCACAAAAACGTTTTTTCGCTTCAAAACCTCCTTCATTTAAGTTATAACAGTTTAAAATTGTAAATAAAAACAAACATTCTGACCAAAACCAAAATACAAAAGCAAAGTAAAAATTGTAAATATGAACAGTTCAGCAATGACATTGTTTGCCATGGTAGAATATATCTTGTATCTCTAGTATACTATGATGAAATTAACATCAACACAATCGTATCTTAACACATGTCAATGCCTATATATCAAAGAATACTAGTATGTATAAAGCCATTTTCTGGTCATATGCCAACATTTATTGAAGATGGACTAGAATTAAACAAGTGAAAACTTAGATAATTGTTTGTTGAGTGTTTCCGATTCATTATTCGTGAGCCAGTTCCATTGATGATCTTAAAAATATATCATTTATGAAGTTAGGTTTTGTTTAGTGTCACAAACAGTACATACCGATCCATGTTCAAATGGCAATCGCAAAAGCAAATTAAAACTTTGAATACTGGCACATTTAGTATATCATATTAAGGTTCCTGTGACCAGGGAAGTGAGGTCGGGGGCTTAAAAAAGTAAGCAATCCCTATCTAGTAGGTTATACACGTCACGTGTGGAATCAAAATTGAGAATGAAAAAACTCCGGAATATAAAAGGTTAAATGTAGCCAGGATAATTCTGGACACAGAGATATCGTACATATTAACAATGCTGTGGAGTGGACGTTTGTAGTGTTAGCAAAAATTCCCTTTTTTTCCTTTTTAAAATATAAGTATCAACATCAAAATACTTGTATCTTAACACATGCCTTTACATCAAAGAAGATAAAGTCACTTATCTGGTCATTTGCCAACATTCAGCGAAGATGGACTAGAATTTAAACAAGTGAAAAGTTATGAAACTAAGTAGATAATTGTTTGATAAGTGTTTCCGATTCATTGTGCGTGGGTCTATTCTGATGATGTTCTTTAAGATACATAATTTGTTTATTTAAGTATAGTTAGAATAGAATGAAATGTGGCATTTTGCTATGGTTTACTTTCGTACCTTTCTTCTAAAAGGACACTCGTAACAAATGCATGAATTACATTTCTGACCTACCGAAAGGTAAACACTGAATAATTAAACGGAATCGAAACTCGGTAACCGAGTTGCCAATATATGGACAGCTAGAGGTCCTAGAGGTCGAGATATAGATAGTAGCTGCCGAAAAACTGTCAGGATATAGATGATTATATGCCGAGATGAACTGCAAGTAGGCAAACTGTTCGTTAGCTAGCTAAACAGGAGGTGATTACTCTTCTGGAGCACCCGACCTCACTTCCCTTGTGGAAGTTTACGTGTCTAACATGACTGCTTCTGGATGTGATTTGGACATGGATTAGTGTGTTTGTGTTAGTGTTGAACTTGCCACATGTCTGTACTGTATAATATACAGAATATTTAGGTAAATAATTGACAAGTGATAAAATGTTGCATAACGTTTGTAATTTACTTTACTCTGACCTACCTGTATTTCGTATTCGGCTCTTATATATTGTATAGAGAAAAAGAATATTTACATTTAACATGTACTGAAAAAAACTGGCAGATTTCTTATTGTTGATATGTTGACACGTTATTTATATTGCATAATTATTATTCAGTATTCCTTTTTACTGAGAATTGCATGAGATAATATAATGTTTTTGAAGTATTACGTGAGTACCGATTTCGACTTTTTTTTTACTTACTATCTATGTTAACAATGTCGTACACCATTTATATACATGTATATTGTTAAAAATTCCTTGATAATTTCAAACACTGACATTGCCGTCTATAATCAAATCACAATTCCACAATCAAATTGAAAACATAACTAAATTATCTAATTGTGGTTCAGTAATACTTCGTATTTAAATGCACATTTCGTCCTTATCAGCGATTATTCTCATCAAGCAGTATCTGACATGCATGTATTATAAATAGAAACTAGATGCAAAATATAGTATTTGATGATTATAATAGTTTTAAATCAACTATATATAAAACCATATGACATTGATAAGAATGTTTAATAACACATTTCTTGTTTTGGTACAATGTAGTGTATTTATAATTTTGCATTCCGAGCTATTTTGGTTCCAATTTGATGTAAAGCATTCATAATATAAATCTGCTATTTCAATCTTGAATGCATGGTTTTGTTCATAGACTTTGCAGATATCTTAACATCCGTAGTCTGTTAACCAATTTTTTTGTATTTATTCGTTTTTATGCACTGTTCTCCTTTCATGCTTAAGGATGTCTTCGGTTTTTGCGAGCGATTGACCCACAGGAATATTCATGGTATGGCTTTAAGATTTTACCTGTGTAAGGCCACTGTTATATAAAATAATATTTACATTTATGGTGTTTGATTGTATTAAACTCTGTTTTAGACCAAAGGAAGTTATAGGACTATAATTACATTTGCTAATGTGACGTCACTCATCTCTTGCTTACACCTATGCTCGTGACGTCATTGATAGGCTGTTCCAGGAATTGGAATTGCATGTCGTACACAATAGTGTTTTAATTTTTATTTCATGAATCAAAAACAAAAATAAGATTTTCAATAAATGCGAAATGTAAATATAACCATTGAACTGTTTAGAAATGGCGTTTATAGTGCTATAACTTCCATTGCCGTGCAAAACAAACTAGTCATAACGCGCTAGCGCGCGTTATTCAGTTTGCTTTGCACGGCAATGGAAGTTATAGCACTATAAACGCCATTTCTAGACAGTTTAATGGTTAAGTGTTTCCTGTCACTTAATCGGCGATAACGTTTACAGTTTAAATCCGTAGTAAAAATGTCTGTACAATGAATAAATACACTTTAAATCGAAAGTAAATTATTTTTGTGATTTACCGATGCCCCAGCAGCATTTTCAACTCGTTGTTCCAGATTACAAACAAACCTACAGCCGTGACACTCTTGTTACATATAACAGTATACGACAACAAGCACGTTGTTGAGACGGCATGTTATATACGAGACTTTTACTTTGCTTTGTCTTGTTATACATGTAGTAGTATATAATAATATCGATGCTTATACAACTTGGTTCAACACTTACTTTTGACGAAAAAAGGTATTATAATTTATTCACTTACAATTTAGTTA